>JAAGNO010005538.1:0-10658 GCA_033439905.1 Ceryle rudis | reverse complement strand
GGTGGTGAGACCCTGGCCCAGGTTGCCCAGAGAGGTGGTTGATGCCCCATCCCTGGAACCATTCCAGGTCAGGTTGGACAGGGCTCTGTGCAACCTGCTCTAGTTGCAGATGTCTCTGCAGCAGGGTTGGACTAGATGGCCTTGAAAGGCCCCTTCCCACCCAAACCAGGCTATGATTCTATGGAGTGCCAAGTCTGCCACCAAGTCACTTATTTCAGAAACTCAGATTTGCCTGGAATACTCACCTGCTTACCAGGAGCTCTGCACAGAACAGGAGAGCCACAGCTCGCTCTCTGGCCACAGGCACAAATCAACACCGTTGTGAAAGCAAGGAGACTTCAGATGTAAGCCTGAGTAGTCCTGGAAAGTGGAAAGATTAATCAAATCACTCTGTTCCTTTTGGTTTTGATAAGTATGCATTTTCCATTGCCAAACTTTCACTTTGCACAGGACCCCTGGATTCCTTTTGCACTGAATTCCCTTTTTCCTTTCCTTGAAAACAGGTCCAACATTCCCACATGGAGCAGAGATGCATGCTGCCAACATGCCCTCTTACAAGCTTATAACCTTTGCAAGAGATGAATCCATCAAAATAACAGTTCTTCACTGGCGAGAAGACATTAGCTACAAAATTGTACTTCAAAAGCACTTAAAACTTCAGCCATATGCTTATAACCTTGTTTTTGCAAATTCTCTTTAAACAAAAAACGTACAAAAGAAAAAAGGGGATGCAGAAGTTAACAGCTGTTTCAGCTAGAAAGGTGTTCACACATTGAGAACCTGCTTACACAAAGCTATTATTGTATTATAGAGACAAAAAATCTGTTTTTTCTAATTAGCACTGGAAGGCATATAAAGGAGGCTAGATGCTGCCTGGCCAGTATTCAGATATTCAGAAGACTGCAAGTTTACAGTATTTGGTTGGGGTTTTTTTGTGGGTTTTTTCTGTGTGTGGGGGTTTTTTTGTGTTGTGGGGTTTTTTTGTCTGTCTTTTTGTTTGGTTGGGTTTTTTTTCGGATGGGTTTTTTTTTTCTTCCCTAAGGAAAGGCTCTTGAAGAAATGAATCCTCCTACATTACAATAATGACTTGACTCATGGTTCATCAAAATGCCTCCATGATGAAACGCATCTTTTACTGTTCTGCTTAATTAAATCCAACTCTGATATATGATTTCACAAAACTTTTATTAAGTATTAATTAGCTAGTGGACAAAATAAAAAAGCTTACTCAAAGAAATAAAGAATACTCACTAATCCAGTGGGATTCAGTAAAAGAAGACCCACTGAAACTTTAAAGTCAACGTTAACATAGAGTGTAGCTACAGAATATTTCTGTTGACAGAAATTCAGCTGCTAATAATTTGCTCATTAAAAATAAACAGATCATCGTTTCCAAAGAAGCATCTGGCTGTTGGAGGTAATTAGAAAAGGATATAGACTGAAAGTCATGACCTAGTAGGCTGGATTCGTGGACAACAGACACTCAGAGGACACAACAGTTTAAAACAATAAAGCACTTTGCTTATTTCTCCACTCTGGAGGAATTTACTTTGCTATTCATTTTCTACTCCCTCTGCCAAAACCCTATTTGCCACCCTACAAATGAATTATCAACAGCTACTTTCCTGGGTTTTAAGACATTCTCCAGTTCTGTTCACAGCCAACCTATGTCAATTATCACTCATGAGTGATCTGCCCTCGTTTTGGTCCTGCTCTGGCAGGGGGATTGGACTTGATGATCTTCAGAAGTCCTTTCCAGTCCCTAACATTCTGTGATTTCCTTGTCTCAGATGATGATCCCTTTAAACTCTCAGTTTCAGGAGGTCGCTCAATAGATTCAGATACAAGTCCCTCTGACCTGTCCCATCCCACCAGCTTACAAATATATGCCCAGCTTCTGGTGCATGTATGGACGGGCATCCTTAGAGAAGATCTTAGCAGCACAACATTCTCATATCAACATTTTGTAAATAGTACCTGTGCTGGTAGGACTGGATGGTAGTGGGACCAATGTCCAAGGAGAAACGTGAGGAAAAAAAAAAAAATTACAAAGTTACTCAAAGTTTCTGCAAATTTCCAGAATGGTCTGGTAAACTCCGACACATTCACAGCTCAAGTTTTTTTGTCCAGGGGACGTAGGACACTAATAGCAATCCAATTAAAAAAGAAAACACACAGTTTCAAATCCTGTCTTACAGCAGGGAAGGGTTAGGACTTGTCAGGTGTCTCCATTCCTTCCTGCAGCATGAGTTGTGCCAATCCTAAGACCTCATATATATATCCAAAAGAGATTCTATGAGAAAAGAACTTCAACAAGAAGTCAAAAGATGAAAAATGGGTTCATAAACTCTGATGGATTGTATTAAAGGAGTTTATCAACAGTGCAGGGGTAAAAATGGATGTAGTTCAAGCTATCAAAAAACTTATAGTGGGCACAACTTAATGCTGACATTCACCACAGTCCTGACTGAGCTAAGGCATCCCTGTGCTCGGGGTGAATTATTAGCTAAAAAACCCAACACTGACTGCCATAAACACAAGAAACTGAGACCTATCCTTGTCTAGCTCACCCGGGAATGCATTTAAGGTTTGAAATTCATCCTATAAGTGCAGTACCTTAAGCCTCACCCTCTAAAAGCTGAAATGACATGCAAGGCATAGATATATATATCAACTTAGAGTATTCTCATACAATATAGTAAATTCACATATTGTACAGTTAACTTATTTTGAAAACAATGGCATATATATGAACCTTTGGTGCAGATGAGTCTACCTCACTTTTCAGTAGCTCCTGTTGAATAGCTCTGCACATTCACTGCCCTTCCTAGGCTGCCCCCCCTTCACCTTCTCTGTAGACACTCAACTCTTCAGTTCTGCATTCAGCAGCGCTCCATAGCACAAAAGTGAATTGCTGAACGACCCAACGTGGCAACAGTTTAGTCTGAAATTCATTTGACTCTAAGCCAAGTCACCACCAATGACACCAAAAAGACTTCTTAGACCTCCACAGTACTCACAGTATTTTGCAGCTTTCTGCAAAGCCAGAAGACAATTACTGATGTCATGCCATGTTCTCTGTTCATCACTGCCATGGGCTACCTGCACAAGAGAGAAACTAGATCAGAAGTGCTCAAGAAAACCAAACGTAAATGGAAAGATAAGTGCCTATTTGTCATATACATACCAGATGCCAGGTATGCAGAATTTGGAAAATTAAGACATTTTAAATATGTCCTCACACTCATCAGCATCTTCCATAAGGAGAGATGGAATATAACAAAATTTAGGTGGAAGAAACTCTCATTAGCTAAAAAGTGTAGAGCAAGTGCATAGACTCTCTTCATTTTCATGTAAAGGACATTCAGTAAAATAGAAGTGCAGATTTACACCAAATAGATCAACTGTGATTGATCAAACGTCTTCAGATTAGGACTTACACATTTACTTACCAGAACAACAACCTTTCAGATGTTTCTTATAGGGTTATTAAATGGATTACCATAGACGACATTACAGCGCTAAACTGAATTACAGCATATAAATGAAGATGTGACAAAGCCTTAAGAAGTGTAATGGATTCACAGCCTCACAGAAGCAGCAGCGTATGAAAGAATATAACATAACTAGAAAATAGAATGAATTTGGAAAATTGACTTTTTTTTTTTTTCTTTTAAACTTATACTAAAAAACCCCAAACATTCTGGAACTACTGGAGGCTACAAAGATGCCGAGGGGACTGGAACATCTCTGTGATGAGGAAAGGCTAAGAGCCCTGGGGCTGTTCGGCCTCAAGAAGAAAAAACTGTGAAGGGATCTGATCAATACTCATTAATATCTAAAGGGTGGGGTCAAAAGGATGGGCCAGACTCTTTTCAGTTGTGGAAACTACGGTGAGGGTGCCAGAACCTGGCCCAGGCTGCCGAAAAAGGTTGTGGTGTCTCCTTCTCTGAAGAGATTCCAAACCCTCCTGGACAACGTGATCCTGGGCACTCTGCTTTAGCAGGGGGGTTGGATGAGATATCTCCAGAGGTCCATTCCAACCCCTACCATGCTGAGATTCTGTGATTCAATGATCAAAATTACCACCTAGCACACATCCACAGTGCATGTGGAAGAGACAAAGCCAGAATCCTACACACAGGAGAAAACCCAGCTGTGCCTCATGCTGAGAGCAAGGCTCAGCCAGCCAAGTATTCCTCATTCCATGAGGCTGCTCACCTTGGGTAGACCTACTCACACAACAAGGACTTGCAAGGCAGCTCCTCCTCCCTCTGACCACCAGACTGCACTGAGCACATGTGTTTTCTCCCTGAAGTTCAGAGTTCGACTTTGAAAGGGTAAAAGCACCTTTGTTTTTGAATAACCGTTCAATAAAAGCCCATTTCTGTCTAAGCCCCATCACCCAGAACCCAGTGCACTGACCCTCCCAGCATGTGGATGCAGGGGCTGCACAGGCAAAGCAGCAACTCCATTGGTGCGTGGCACAGCAAGATGCGGACCCCAGGCACTGCCAACCACAGCTGGGAGGGAATGCAGAGAACTGGACCACAGCATCGCTGCTACAACTGCTGTCTCCTTTTATTTCATTATATCCCGTTTTCTTTCCTGCGGTTTTTAACTTGACATTTTAAGTTGCAGGCTCAGAGGCAGCATGTGCCTTGTCAGGTTGTGCACTGCTTGTTTTCCCTCCCCTTGCAAGAAACAACTCCAATTACAGCACAAATTAGATTTTAAGTACCAAACTATTACTTTCTTCAGGGAACTTTGTATATATTTACTATTATTTTCAGATGTAGACACTGAGAACAGGACAGCTGTGATTTGGCTTCTTGTTTTTAACAGATATTACCTGTCTTAAGATATTTCTGAATGACATAATCACACATACCCATTTGCATGCTGTCACCACAGTTAACTCGGGCGGCACAAGGTCTCAGTGGACACGTCGATCATTTTTTGTCCAGAGGAGACCACAGAGCCTTTTGTCCAGCATATAAATGTACACCAGCTGTACTGGATGCAGAGCTCTGGGCATCTGTCCTGGTGTCAGATTGTGGGGTTTTATTCCACAAGAGGAAACTCATTCTTCTGTAGCGAATGACACTATAATGACAATAAACGCAGGAGCCATCTGGAACTGAGACATGCTTTTCTCAAGAGGATTTTTAAACTACTTTGGAACAGCACTTGCTGTTACAGTCTTAAGTTTTGCATTACCTGCATTCTAAAATATGAACAGGAACCAAGGAGTTTTAAGAATCTTGCTAAAACCCAAAGAAACTGTCATCAAAAAGGGGAAAACCTGTAAGTCCTGTAAGAAAAGAGGCCAATATTGAGCTTTGAGAACAACAGGACTTCAAGCTTCAGCACAGAGTCCATCCATGGCATTGGAAGGAGATAGAAATGCTTACCACCTTTAACACACATCTCATGTGGGGGACCTTAATGCCCTTAACAAGCAGCAATTAAATTTCAGGATGTTGTTATTATGACATCAGTGAACACAGAGACCGTGCACTTAAGCAATAGCAAAGTTCTGTTAGCCTCTTCTGAGATCATCACAGACCCTCCTCTCGAGCTGAGGACCCAGACCCTGCCAAGCTGTTAGTGCAGTCCACCCGCAGCTCTCAGGGACACACAGGACAAGGGGCTGAGCAAAATCGATTGGGAGGCCATGGGGCAAGAATAATATCCTTGCATTAAGGAATTAAGGATGTTATGACTCATCCAGCATCCTTTTAATGGGAGTTGAACTGGGCCCTTGGTGAAGAAGAGGCAGTGTACAAATATGGACTAGCACACAAGAGCCAAGCACAAGATGGGTTCTGATGGGTGCACCTCATGTTGGATTTCTAGCACCTTGCATCTAAGGAGCTATAAAATGTCTCTGTCGTCTTGCAGCCTGAATTGCCTTTTACTGACTTTGCACTTCAGAATACAAGTTGTCCTATAGCTCTGCATCTAAATGCTAAAATCCCTACGTGCTTCTGCTCAAGACCTCCAAACTAAACATTTCCAAAACTATTTTATGAGCAGTTTTTCTATTACTCTTCTACAATACTAAATCTTTTCTTAAGATTAATTTTGCAGTCTTTTTGTTAAGATTTTGAATGAACTATTAGTCATAAGAGACTCTTAACCAATTAATGGTTTTATGGTTGTAGCTGTTAATCAAGTATTGTTTTGCTGCACTCTACAACATGCCATTTTATATCTCTACAGATACTTCACACCTAGCTTGTCACACTCTCAATTGCTTTGCATTTAATACAAAACAAGAGGAAAGAGGTTCACAAGCAAAATAATTAGCAATTTTTTTTAATGCAAGTGCTGTTTTTTAAAGGGGAAGATGGTATTAAATAGGTATTAGGGGAAGGTAGGTATTAGATAAAGATTTAACAACAAAAGATAAAGATTTAACAACAAAAGATAAAGATTTAACAACAAAAGATAAAGATTTAACAACAAAAGGGCAGAAATTCAGGATGGAGCATATTATTTTCCCCCTTACTAACAATTTCCATGGCATCTCTGTCTTGCACAACATTGCAGCACAAAGATGGGCACCACTGAAAGATGTTAAGCACAGTCAAAGATCTCTTGTGAACCTCAGCCTATCTCAAACCAACAGTATCTTTCCGTGGTCCTTGTGAGCAGCACCACCAACGTGCCATGTTCCCCACACACCATTCAATCTGGGAGCCACAGCAAAGCCCTGAGAAAAGGGACACCAGGAACCAAGGCCAAGGGGCTGAGAAAGCAGCAGCCAGTCTGAACTAGCCTGAACTTCCTTCCAAAGTCCTCAGCTCATTACCCATATGCATTGCCCAGGACATTCTTAAAAGCACCTTCTGCTTTTTCTCATCCATAAAGTTACTTTTCCATAACCAGCATTAACTGCTCTGTCTGGTGTCCATCCCTTCTCAGATGGCTCCAGTGCATCCTTTGAATGTCAACAACCTTTATAGCTGCTGTGTTAACAGACAGTAAAAGAAAAAACAAAACCATGCTGCATTTGCAGAGGAAATATCTTTTCTGGGCAAACACTCATGCATATTAAGCAACTAGTAAGTGGTTACTAAGTTGTAGGGCAAAATAGACTACAGTTGAAAACATACTTCCCCTTCCCCCTCTCCCACTTAGCCAGTGATCCTGACAAATTAGATGCGCTATACCTCAAGGAGACAGTGTGGAGTATGTCAGAAAGTTATAAGCTGTATTTACTGTAATCACTGATAAATGAATTAAGATTCTCTTAAAAGTGATGGAAATGGCCTATTTATAGTTGAGAGCATATTTACAAGCCTCAGAGGGGAACTGCAATTACATTTCCAGTTTAAAAATGTCATTGTCTTCCCCTGACCTTTTGCTGCTTTCTCATGCCCTTCAAAGCAAAATGAATTCACAAGGAGCGCCAGATAGAAAACTTTAGCAGTTATGTTGTCAATTTGCCGAGCAGAGGCTCTGGCAGCACAAGCCGCTCCGCCCTGAGCTGCTGATAGAGACCATCTCCACGAACAGTGCTTTAGCTTTGCACAGCCATTGCAACTGATGCGGCGCTGACAGGCTTGGTACATACGCCAGCGTGTCGTGTGAGGTTGGGCTGGGATGTGCAAGCTGCCCAAGCCTGGCTGAGCCAGCACTGATGGAGGTAAGGTGCAGGGGCCATGGAGCTCTACAGCCCCTCTGCCCCAGAAGCCAGTGTGTGCACTCTTCATCTGGAGGTGCTGCAGGGTTAGTCCTTTTTGGACTGGCATTTATCTGCCATGAAAATCTATCCTTACTTGCATGAGAAGAGTCCACCCTCCAAGCACTTTACTGCAACCGTAACTATGCTTCCAGCTTTTGCAGTGACACTAAGGTACAAAACACATGCTTCACTTAGTTCACCCTTGTCTAGAGTTAGGGCTGGGCTGGCCATAAGATGAGTGGCAGATGTTCTCTGGTAGCCCCTCTCCTTTCCCCAAGGGCAAGAGAAAGGGAATAAGGGAGAGAGACATGTGGATTGGAAACAAAAACTAAAACAGCTTTAATAAAACAAGAACGATAAAATTAAATACATACAAGTCAAATATATACAAACCCAATATTGAACCCAATCCCCCTGATGGCAGTTACCTCACTGCCACCACTGATGCTGTGGAGCAGGCACTGGGGAATTCCCAGACTGGACTCAGAAGTAGACTGGAACCAGATCCAGGAGCTGGATTCTGGAATTGTATTCAGGAACACATAGCTCAGGATTGACAGCAGAACAGACAGAGTCCTCCTCAGATGTCAGCTATTCAAGAAAAGGCTTGACCCTTATGACCCCTCAGCCTCTATACTGAATATGACATACATGGACAGAATCCCTTGTTGGTCAGTTGAGGGTCACCTGTCCTGGCTGCCCCTCCTTGCAGGTGCCACCTCTTTCTTACTGCACCCTGATGTGGTGCACAAGATGTAGCAGTGACCTTGGTCTGCTCAGAAGCAAGTCTAAGCAAGAGACTTTCTGCACATCCCATTCTTTGGTACTGACTGACAGCGCTATCACTGCTGGAAGCAGAGACTGGCTGCAAAAATCTGCCATTAACTTCAGAAAATGCAGTTATTGAGAAGAGACCGAGCTGAAAAGTGCAATCACTGAACATAACTAGTTCTGTTCTAGCTCAAACCAGGACAACCCTTCTCATTTCCATAGTCTAAGCTAAGGCCAGAGGTTTGCGATCAATCTGTACATACACAGGAATGCTGGTGCTACCTCCTGCAGCTCTCCAAACACTGTACAGGGTAAAGGGACCAGCCACCCCTCCCCATCCACCAGCCCCCTTGAGCAGGCAGTCAAGGGGACATGCTCACATCTGTAAGGGGCTAAAGACCACAATGGCTTCCAGCCAAAGTGGCTCACGCTACCTCAACCAAAGGGTATTCCACCTTTCAGCATAAAAACTCAGTACACCTTTCCTTTCTCCTCCTTTTCTACCCTGTCCTGCTTTTCCCTGCCTGCTCCCTTATTTATTTATTTGCAATGTTTTCAGTAAAACTGTGATTCAGGAAGCACAGTTGGATGCACACTTCCCCAGCTCTTTGGGAAGCCCCCGAAGCAGCTGTGTGCCTATGAGGCGTAATCAAGCCCAGTTTGATTATGATATTTTCAATAAATCACTAGAGACTTCTTATAATGTGTTTTTAGATAACTTACTGTTTGTTATTAGCTAATTCACTTCCTAAAAAACTTTAAGCACTGCACAGTTAAAAATCAGCAGCAGTTCAGAAGATGCTGGCATGGGGAGGGCTTTGCTCCCTGTGGATGTAAATTAAGAGACTGCTAATGCAAGATAATGTCTAGTTTAGAATCATAAGATGGTTTTGGTTGGATGTGACCTTTAAGGTCATGGAGTCCAACTGTTAACCCAGCATTGCCAGGTCACTACTAAACCATGTTCCTCAGGCACCACATCTACATGGCTTTTAAATCCCTCCAGGGACAGGGACTCCACCAGTGCCCTGGGCAGCCTGTTCAGCTCTGCGTTACCTCCTGGAATGACTGTAGATTAGCTGGACATGCACTTACACACATTAGCTAACGTGTTAATGAGCAATCAATTAAATTAAAACAATGACTCAACCTCTCCAGCCTAGATATGGCTATCACTGGGTTCTGGCTCCACCGCTGTTCTGCCCCTTGCCCTTTTATTTGCACTAGAAAATTATGAGCATAAAATATCCTCAAATAAAATAAATGCAAAGCAACAAACAATAGTCTTAGGGGTACAAATTATTCCCTCATTTACGTCAAGGCAATCCCAAAGTAACTCATTCAACTTCAGCCAAATTAAGCTGCACTTATCCTACAGTAAGCAAGAATTCAAATACATTTTTATTGTGTCAAGTCCATCCCTGAAGCCCATTGCACCGAAATCACTGCAGTGGTGCTCTCCAGAGTGCCCTGATGTTCACAGGCTTCGGTTAATTGTATGTAAATTTCTTTTAAACAGTGTTTTTCAAAGGTTTCTTTATGATGAAGCACTCCACTAAAGGCTTTAACCGTGTTATTAGCATGAACGCCTGCTTGGTCTCAGTTCTAGTCCTGAGCCCAAGCTGATCTGCGTGTGGGATTGGCAGCAGAGCACAGGACCACTGCACTGTCATTTTGACACTTTGCAGGATCCAGCTGCACGAATAACACTGCAAATATTACCCCCTGATAGAAACTAAAAGTTAGGCCATATATGTTTTCCTGCTCCGTTACAAAAAGTGGCTTAGCTTCCAGATCAGCACTTTTAATATAGCTCAAATTAGTTTAGCTATAGCTCAAAAAACACTTCGTTGTTTCAGGCTGTTAACCACAATATCTTATAAAATGAAGCATGTTTACTGGCGGTTTAAAAAAGTCATTCTTCCTTTATGAATTTGGCAACGAAGGATTCAAAAGATACCAGTGTGAGATTGTTATCGTGCACAAGCCAAAGCTGTCAGGCTTCATTACTTCCAAGACAAAAATTACAGAATAATGTATTAAATGCTTGAACAGAAACATGTAGTGCATCATGGGATGACACCAGCCACCGGTGCCTTGCACTGCACAGCATCCCTGGAACTGTGGTACCCGGAGCCTGTGGTGGCTGAATGTGGCAGCCCTGAGCTGAGGGTGCTCCTCATCTCCCACGGCA
>JAAGNO010005536.1:0-19449 GCA_033439905.1 Ceryle rudis | reverse complement strand
GGGCAGGCCCGGCACCACCCGAGGCTGCGGCCCGGGCGGCCCCGTTTCGAGAGGGACCCCAGTACCCAGTGGCAGCGCTTTAAAGCAACGTCTCGGCAAGAGGAGGAGAGGGGGCTGAGCCCCGCCGAGGCGCCGGTGATGGCGGCCTCCGTGCCTCTCCGCGCCCCTAGCCAGGCGGCCCAACCGGAGCCGGGGCCGGGTCCCTCTGCGGGAAGCACAGCCCGGGCAGAGCGCTACAGCCCGACGGAGGGGCCTCGCCGGCCCCGCTCCCGCGGCGTCAGGCAGCCCGGGCCCTGGGAGGAGGATGCGGAGAAGGAGGATGAGGAGGAGAGCAGAACGAGCACGCACCTTCCTGTGCAGAGCGGCCCGCGGCGCCCCCAGCGCGGCTCTCGCTCCGCCTGGCCGGGGATAGCGGGAGGGGAGGAGCCGCCGCCGCGGGGGATGGAAGGGTGGGGGCAGCCGCCCACTCCCGGCTGAGGCAGCCTAGTGCCGAGCGGAAGGTGCCTCAGGGCCCAGGCCGGTGCTTGCGGAGCAAGGCGGGCCGGGGCGGGGCGGGGCGGGGCGAGGCGAGGCGAGGCGAAGTGCCCCTCACCTTGCCCGCAGGTCGGGCCTCGTAGGTCTCCCAGCCGCGCTCTAATCCCGACGGGGCTGCGTTTGTGTGTGTGTGCGTCCGCGGTGCCGGGGCGCTCAGCGAGCAGAGGAAGCAGAGAAGGCTTCACGGCTGCCGGCTGCGCCGTGGCCTTCTCCTTCTCCATGGGCGCTCCAGAGCGCGGGAATGCTCCTTGGTGGTTTCCAGCTGCCTTCGCACCGCTGGGAACCAAGGCAGGGCCGCCGCCCCTCGCATGGCTGGCAGCCTCCTGCACAGTTAACGTTGCACGCGTTTAAATAAAGGTGTGTTTGTAAAAGCACTTAGGCAAATCAGTGCAATTTCGTCTGCAGATAAGATCCGAGAACACAAACGTGGGTCTTGATCTGCAAACACAAGAACTGAAGCTCTTGACTGGTTCTGTTTAAATCAATGGGACTACCGGGGTGCTTACAGGCAAGTGTTTTTTAGGATCAAAGCCCTTGATGTATTTCCAAAAAGCTGCTGCAGCAGCAAGACGGTGAAGAATTCTCTCACTGAACAAAGTATTCCAATATGCATGAACATTCTGCCTAAGTGAAAGACTGTAATACTAATGAGCTTCATAGGTGTGTGCCTTGAGGAAGGATTTGAAACACCTTGGTTTTAAGATAGTGGCCGTCCCTGCCAACCTGACTGCTCCACTCATTTGTTTGAGGTGACTTGAATTTTTCAGCACACAGTCTGGATGGTGCATTTTTGCAGCTGGAGCTGCGTCCTCTGCTATACAGATGAGGGAGCATGCCTGTGGGATGCTACAGCATGTTTCCCTGAAAGCGGCAGTCCTCCAGAGTTCTGTTCCCTTGCGAGTAACGAAGGAACCGTTTGAAAACGTTACACAAGCAAATGGCTGTTAGCCTGTCTACCTCCTGCCTGTGCATTCTCTGTATTTATGTACTTTTTACAGTCTTATATTCTTTACAGTCCAACTGGGACTGTATCTGTGGACGACATAATACAGTGATTAAATAGTGTCACTGTAAGTCATGCAAGAGAATAATCCATCTTCAAAGGCTGGCTGTTGTAGCCACAACATCTTGAACCTGACCAGTGTACAGCTTTCTGTTTTGCTTCCAGTGAGAGAGAGAACAGGACAAATCTGCATGAACAAGTAAATGTAAAATTGTACTTGCAGTATTTAGGACTGTGGTTGATTCCCTCTATCTTCATTTGCTCGCTTTACAATTAAATCACTTCCCCAAACCGGTTTCCCATTATTTTTTCCAGAATCAGCTTCCTTTGTTAATTTTAACACATCCAAGTAGTCGGAAGCTCAGTGATAATGGACTATCTTTTTCCCCCGTCATCAAATAGTCAGAATGATGGGGAAATCTTGGCATGGCTGTCATTAATCCCTGGTCAGAGGGGAAAGAGCATACTGCTCATGTCTTCTGTTGTCCTTACCTGGGAAGCAGTAAGAGACACAACAACAAAACCTAGAGCTCCACCCTCCAATCCTTTTCAGCCAGCAACACCCACGTATCTGTTCATGGGTTTGAAACACATCACTATCCACTTAGGCTTGGAAAAGGAATTTCCATCACACCCATTATTCACTAAATGCATAGATTTGTTTTCCTTTTGTTTGCAGCTTCAGGACTTTCAGAATGCTGTTCTTCCCTCCTCGGGATTGCAAGTGTAAATCAGGGAGAGGCTGGAGCTGAGGAGACCTGTGCTTTAAAAACTACTATGAGGGGCAAAATCCTACCGTTTGTGCGTGTCCCCCATCCAGAAATAACCATGTGATCCATCTTGCGTACTTCTGAACTCATTATGACCATTCAGGTGCCTGAAGGTCCTTGTATGGATGTATCTTTACAAGAATGCTGTGATTACACTGGTAGGAACAGTGTCAGAATCAAGAACGTGATATTCAAGGACAGGGTTGGATATATATGAATGTCAAAAATAAGCAGAATTATCTGATTGTAACTTGGTGCTTCAGAAAATTAACTGCTATCTAACTCCTGGAAAGGGGGCTGAAATCTAATGGGAGGAGAGATGGAACTTCTTGATGCTGGATTTTTTTTCAGCTGCTATTACGCTGTATACAAAGCAAATGGTGCGGTGAGCTGTTAGGCACAGGACTAGTGCCTGAACAGGTCCTGAATCCCTTCTGATAGCACAGTCACTCAGTACTGCTCCTCCCCCTGCATGGAATGGGGATGATGGATGATGATATTTTGCTGTGTTTTGTTTTTCCAGTCCATTAAGGCTACGTGGTTCTTGGAGCAAGGACTGCTTTGGTGGAGCTCTGAACTTAACTGAAGTCTCTAGAATGTGACTGTATTAAAATAAAATGAAGAAATCACAAGCATATTCACCTAATAATTATTATGCAGCGTGGGAAGGGGGAGGGAAGAAAGTATGAGATTCCTTTGAAAAAATGCCAGCACAGGTCCAAACACAAAAGGTGTTTGAAGTGGGAGCACAATGTACCAGCCTGAAGGAATTGCCAATATACCAGCTACCCTTGTGTAGAAGCATTTTCATTTTATGACATTTATTTACTTTACCAAAGCATTTTCTATTATTTTTCTCAATCTCCCAAAAGTCTCCTCTAGGCCCACATTGTATTTCTGCACCACTAGAAGGTGTTTTCTTCATTTAAAGCTCTTCTTTGGTGCTTTGCACTGTAGGCAGGTAAATATGGACTGCTAGTTCATTCAAACTTTGGCTTTTAATTCATGCAAACTTCAGCTTTTATCTCCTCTTCTGTTTCAATTAAAGGAGCTGAAAAGAAATATCCCTCAGTCTCCAAGAAGCACTGTTTCTCAGTTCTTCCTAGGAAGAAGTGTTCAAGCTTGACCCTGACTTGTACGTCTTTCCATTTATACAGCCTGGCAGCAAATAAATACACCCTAGCAGTGCATGGAATGGGGAAAAGGGTAGGGACATTGTGAAAGAAAACCAGTGAGCGCCTCATTGCCTGTATTCTTCTACACAGTTCTGCTAGCTCTTCTGCTACTGGGTCTGACTTGCTTTTTCAGATACCAAGAGCTGCATCAGCTGAGAACAGAACATCTGACAGCAGTGGCTGGCGGAATGTGTTCTCTTGAGATACATCTTAGCCAGGGCTGGGCCAATGCTATAGAGGTTTAAGAAGTCGGCATTCATTTCCCCAAATTTCTATGCTTTTTCATACTTGGTTGACGTAAGCTAACAAAATTCAGCCTCTCCTGCCAAAGTGAAATCTCCTCCCCGAGCAACAGAAGCTAACGTATAGCTACTAGCGAAATGCCACTGTATACACGCTCCAAGAACACAGTGATGTTGGCAGGTGCAAGCCCTGGTTCCTTACCCAGTGTGTGGCAGCCCTTCAGCTGTTACAGCCTCTTGCAACGAGGGCACGCAGCACCCCAAAAAAGCAGCGATGAGCATGTGTTGCTGCAGGGACATACAAATACCAGCAACTCATAAGCCCACAAAAGTTCTGTCAGTAAAACTTGCTAGTAAAGCATAGCCTGGCAGTATAATTTCTCCTGCAGATTACCGCAAGTTTTGGCTTTGCCGTGCCACAGAAAGGTTTCTGTAAGGAGCTCGTGGAGAAGTGCTGACATGGATAGAGAGCAGAGTGCAGGCACCTGATGCAAAACCGGAGGTGCAAAGAGCCCTCTCTGCATTGCTATGGATTGCCAGTCTTCAGGCAGCAATGGGTCCAGCAATACACATCGGTCTTCCATCACTCCTGTGTTTACAAAGCAAAGGCATTTGGCTGCCTAACATTGGTTATCATACATTTGCATTAAAATACGTTAAATAATGCTCTAAATAACTTTCCTTATGATGAATGAATTATTAATAGTTCTTCTCAAAAAGTTTCTCCACTACAGCTAGGTACCTGTTTTCTTCTCAATATTTTTGTGAGGGTAAAATCCAGGTTCAACTTACTCATCACATATTTGTCCCAAACAAGTTTAAGTCTATAGATACTTAATAAAAATGTAAATACAGTACATCTTTTATTTCTGGATATCTGGACTTCGAGTAAAGGGAAACCCCTACTTTGCCATGCACCAGAACAGTCCTTTTTTCATAATGCATCTACTATAATGGTGAGTTCCAAGTTCAAAAGACATCTAGTGCAACCCGCCTGCTCTGCATGAAAACAATTACTCCCTGAGTACAGCTTGGGCTGGGTTGAACTGGGTGAAAGCATCACAAACTGTCTTTGTACAGGATGAGCGAATAAAACATCCATCTAACAGAAGCAGATGGGAGGCTGAGCGGGAGTCTGACTTCTCTGGGTAACAATGCTTCAGCCAGCCCTTGTACTGGAAACAGGAGTGTTCTTCAAGTGGCAGATACTAGACAGATGGAGAGAAACTGGGTGCCAGAATAAACTTGTTACCATCGGAGCAGGCCCAAAAGTGAGAGTTGGCTTATTTTGTGATGGGTTTTGAATGCAAAGAGACAATCCCCACTCCGTGTATGGATGCATGCTTGAGACCCAGCTTCACTAATACTCTAGGTTTAACTAAAAGACTCTAAACAGGCTGCTCAAGTCGAGCAGAGATAATATAGCATTTAAACTCTTAAAAAAATGTGATTCTGCAAGAGAGTTAATGTGTTAATATTAAAACTAGCTATAAAGTTTTGGAGTCCTCTTTTGATCCGCTACGGTATATATTTAGGAGACGGCATGATTCTTACTCAGATTTGCAAAGTCTGTCTGATCACCGTTTCAGAGCTGTAATATGCACACTGAAAAGTGAAAAGCTGACACACTAAGAGCCTGTGTAAAAGAATATATTGCTTATGTAAGGATAAGAGCAGTATTTCTTAGAATCTAGAAGAGCCAGAGCTCAACAAGTCTGTGAGTTTCAGGATCTGCATTAAAAGTCCCATCAGGAAAGGCTGAAGCAAAATTCCGCTTAGCTTTTAGTGGTTGAATGTATGTTATAAAAAGCACAGACTGGCAGTGAAAAACATGATTTCTACTGCCAGAGCTGTTACAAAAATCAGACCATGAATTGGGAGAAGTCACGTGGCTGAGCATCAGTTTTTGAAATGATAAAAGAAAATCTCAGACTCTTTGACAGCTCTTCTGTAGGTATAAAATTCTCCTTTTTTAAATATTTTTTTTTATTTCCATGCTATTTTTTTTTTAATAAAACCACTTAGAAGTTGAAAAAGCAGGACAGCTTGTACTCTTCCAACCCATCAGAAAAAAAGTAGAAAGGTTTGAGACCTACTGGTTTTAAAGTCTTAGCAGGCATTGTGATTGGAATTATTCCAATTCAACAACTCATAAAAATGCTTTTGCCTAATAAATATGTTACTTCCAAAAGTTACATAAGCTTTAAAGTCAAAATGTTTCTGTTAATCTTTGTTCCGAGTGCTAAATATATTTTATTTTCTAAGTGCTAATTGTACGCATTCTTCTCAATTTCCATTGACAAGCAAGTTGAAACAAATAAAATATATAAACGGAATCAACTGGTAAATAAGTATTTATTTACCATTTTTAACCTCACAGCATGTAAAAATTAGAATATAAAAATGGAAGTTGAGCTTTTTAATGGCATAAATATGTAAATAGTGTGTGCTCCTGCAGAGCAAAAACAAGTAGAAAATTTACTGTAAAGAATAAATTAAATTACAAGTTAACAAGTCATCTTGCTTACCAGCCAATGAAACCCAGTTCTCTGTATGAAAATACCTGAGCACATGCAAAAGGAGGTGAAAGCTGATGGTTTAAAAAAAGGTTTCTTGATGCTGCTTTGATTGCAGTCAATAATTTAAGCTGACTGTGGTCCCAGGGAAAGTTTTCCTACAGCATGGAGCTCAGATAATCAAGATTTCCCAGAACTGTTCCTGAAGCTTTGCCTCACCAGCATGAAGGTGGCACAGCCGCTAACCTGGCAGTGAGGCACCAGGTCAAGGCGGGTCCTTCATTCACCCTTTTTGGTCTGAGCAGGAGTTAAGCTGTGCCCTCAGCCATCTGAGACTTGGCCTCACGAGCTGTTCCTTCCCAAGAAGAGGGTTTTTTTCAGCATTAACTCATCTGGCACTGGGGACTGGTCCAGAAAGCACATGGTCTACTTCAATTGCTTTCACAAGAGACAATTCTGTTAGCTCTGTGGTAATGAAAATTACAGAGATGAATGATGAAAACTGAACTTTGGACTGTTTTACATTCTTTCAGTACTGTTTAGTGAGATGGTTTCTTGACTTCTCCTCTGCCACTATATTTAGAAAGGGGAGCAGGAAGAAGATGAGCACTAGTATTATGGGTTATGACACAAAACCATCAAAAAGTAAGTCTGTTCCCATTTCTCCTCAGTAACCTCTGGGGAGCTGCAATGTTTAAAGAAAAGATCCTGTTCCACCACAGGAGCTCAGGAAAATGGGCACCAAACTTTGTTTAGACTGTAGGACTACATATGGCCATACAAGGTGGGTGGGTAACTAGGACACAGAACTTCTTTCTCCACTGAGCTTAGTTTCCCACCACTAGATAAGTTTCAAGTAGCTTGTCTGGTGGAATTTTTGCTCCTTATACGTCAGTGCTTGGATTAAAAATAGAAAAAAATCAGAAGCTTCCTCTGCATTCAACAAATCAACAAAAGATCCATGGGAAAAAAAATTGCATAATGCCCCAGAAGAAATCTAAATGAATTCAAGTCACCCCCTACAGAAAAATTTGTCTCTTTTTATTTTCAACCAACTATTACAGGTTTTGAGATATTTTTCTGGAAGTTTTTCATAAGCATTCCTACTTCCTCTCACTCCAGGCTGGGGCTGAACTTCCAGGCTGGAGGAATTCTTTGGACCTGACCTTCAGCCATGAGAGACAGTGGCACTCAACCCCAGATCAACTATAGCAGAGTTTTTAAGCTGCAACATGGATTAAAAAACTCAAGAACTCTGCAGATTACAGCATAAACACATCTGATATCAAAGGACTTAGGGGTGGTGAAAGCTTGGTATCTCCCAAGCATGGAAAAGAAATGGAAAGCTGCTTCAATACACAACAGCATGTCTCAACTGCAACCCCCAGCTGCATCTCACCCATTTCCTCCCTCCTCCCATGGACAAAAGAAAACCCAGACCATTCCAAATGCAATGCAGCACCCTCATCATTGCCTCCTGACACCCTCCCAACACCTCATGTGGGTAGCAGAAGGTGTGCTTGGTCAACCCAGCAGGTCCTTCACCTGTTTTGCTGTACCAGTTCCTCTCCAAATCTGAGGGGTGAGCAGCCAAGCAGAAGCTGTGACTGGCAGCATCTGCAACAGGCAGCACAGATCTCCAATGTATTGGGAAGCTGAGTGCAACTAAGAGCGTCTCTCAGGCTGTGACACCAACACCTGCCCACTCTCTTGCCTACAGACTCTTTCTGTTAAGAGCAAATTCAGTGTGATGGAAAAACTTTCAATTTTCTAATTTTCTAAGATTTTTTTCAATTTTCTAATTTTCAGTGGAAAACACAGGTTGTCAGGACAGTTTCTCTTCCTGTCTTCTTTCCACTCATCCCAAATTCATGTCTGTAGTTGTACATGTGTCTTGTTGCCTCACCCTACCCCATCCATCCTTGCTAGAAACAGAGCTCAAATACTGCAAACACACAGAGGGATTTTCAGATTTCCACCCACGCAAGCAGCTACTCTGCACATCCAATGCACATGTGAAATTGGTTCAAAGGGGTCAGAGCAGGAGCCCCCATTTCCATTCCTAGCTCTACTGAGCTTAAGTTTTATCATTTGTTTGTTTTCAAAGCAAAAAATAGACAACTTACTTTACTTCACAGAGGAAGAAATCTCAGCAAAGCATCTTTTCCACTGGCAGGGTTGGGTTACAACTCCCCCACTCCCACCCACACAGCTGAACCCGGCGCCTGGTCAGGCCAAGAGTCAGAAGGAAATGAGATGCACATGTCAGCATCCCCACAGTCTCCCGAGCCAGTTCCTTAGCAAAACTGCTCTTCGGATCCAGCCACAAACCATCCCAGGACCAGAAGACATGCCAGGGAGTGGGATACTTGTTACATCTTTTCTCAGACAAACTGTACAGCAAAGTCACGCTCCCTCAGCCTGAAGAAAGTTTGGAAAGGCAGTGCTCCAAAAGTTCACAGCACTCAGCTTTCACACCAAGGCTCAGAGCTGCGTGATATGCAGGCGAGAACTTAAATGGAACAAAATTTATATTAAAGCTCATTAAGAATGGACAACAATACTGCAAATTCCTGAAAGGAAATTATGCCAGCCTGATGCTAAGTAACAAACAGAACTGACCGAAAGATTTTTAAAAATTGCTGTATTCTTTCCATCTGTAAGAACAATAGTTTCCTTAGAGATCTTTCCCCGCCTCGTTCCTTTTCTCTGCTGGTTTGCTTACTTGAACAAAGTATAGAATACTCAGCATGCTCTCATCACCTCCCTCATACCAATAATCTTTGTTTAATGTTTACCTGCATACTTCTTTCCTTACAAAAGTTTCCTGCGTTCTATATGTTGCTCAAAAATAGCCTCTGTCATTTAAGACTGCACTCCACCAGCATTTCAACACACAGCTCCAGGGGAGAAAAAAAGAAAAAAAAAAAAAAAAGAGCAACAACTAGCTGAGACTACAAATACTACTATTCTCTTGTTAGGAGATACAAGAGGACATTTTGGGTTTAATTTATGCTATTTCAATAAAGCGCAATGCTCAAAGCGAGAAAAAAGCTATCTATGCAGCCTGTAAACATGGGTTACAATTCACTTGTAAAGCTGGCAGACAGAGGAACCACGAACTCCTAAAGTTCTTTTTCCACGAATAAAGCAAAGACGAGAGACTTGTTTCAACGTAAGCTCTGC
The DNA here is from genome assembly GCA_033439905.1 of Ceryle rudis. Lineage (NCBI taxonomy): Eukaryota > Metazoa > Chordata > Aves > Coraciiformes > Cerylidae > Ceryle > Ceryle rudis. The sequence continues at coordinate 10,023 of JAAGNO010005536.1, read as the reverse complement.
ACTACCTGCATTGGGCTTCACTCCCAAAGAATCCAAGAGGAAGTAACCATTACCAAGCCTAGGGGAAATGAAAGCAAAACAGTATTTTGATTAGCACTAGAGTCTATCAATCACAAGGAGATGCCGTATCAGGTTGCTACGGAATTTCAGAGCGGCTCCAGCGGAGAAGGGCCAAGGCTGTGTAGGAGAGGCCACCGCAGAGGTCCAGATGCCGATGCTAGCCGCAGGCAGGCGGCGCAGCGTCCACAGCCTGGCACTGGGACTCCCAGCTGCCCAGCAACATCCACAAGTAGCCAGAGCATTGCTAGAAACACATCCGGGAAGGAGAGAACAAAAGGGAATCAAAACCAAAGACCAACTTGTGCTAGGAAGCCCCAGTGCAAGAGACACACATTCAGCTGCCCATTTCTTCTTAACAGCGTTGCTGGAAGCCGGCTGTCTCCACCAGTCTGGTTTTCAGGTGGCTGAAAACTGATGTTCATAATCAAGATGATAGTTCTGTTCAAATTTTTCCCCTAACAGTATGGTTTGGCACTGAAAATAGAAAGACAAAGAGATCGAGAGGTGATAAATGCTACTATCGCACCTACTGCGTGCTACAGAACTTTCAGGTTTTTGTTAGGGAGGGGGGGAGGACTGCAATACTTTGTGTGCACATCGTTGAAGCATTAAACCTCTTCTGCATATCACGGCACAAATTCTGGACGTGTAGGGGGAAATAAGGCAAGTGGTGAAATAGAGCTGAAACTTCACCGTTGCTTTTTCCTTGTAAGCAGATGCAGGAGGAACCAGAGAAGCACAGTATTTGGTAGCCTGCATAATTATACAGATGTCTACGTATTGGATAAAGTGTCCTGTATATCAGGTATAGAGGTGGAGTCTAACATATATAAGTAAATACCCAGCTTCTTAATATCCATTTACATATGAAGAAAGAGGAGATGGTTTCTCTGATGTTTAATATTTATAGCTATGCTTACAGCAATATTCGTTGCACCCTTAAAAGAAAATTCAGATCTACTACTTTAAGCAAAGTGGGTTTCAAAAAACTGGATGTCAGACTATACAAATAAAGTATTAGTTTAGGCATGGTAGACTTTATTTTGGCACTTGAACAAATGCTTTATTTTACAGCAGTGGCACAGCATTTGCCAGAAATTTTCTTTTCTTGGCACAGTTATTTCAAGCAGTTATTTTACTAATTGAATTTCACTAAATATTGCACAATAAGATATACCTGCTAAATTCTTACCCTGTTTTTACTTGTTGAACTTGTATGGCTTTGAAAAACTTGCCAATAAGTTTAAGTAATTTAAAAAGCAATATATTAAATATTTTAGCACAGGATAGCATTCGTTTGTTCCTAAATGACCACTGAACTTGGGACATCAACAAATACGAGTTACACAACTCTTATCTGAAGAGCTCCCAGATCTTATTTACAATCCATTGCCATTTCTGAGAAGCAGTTCAGCTTGATGTCCTGAACACCTCTAGTTTGGAAACCTCAAAGATAAAAAATGAGGAGGTTAGCAGAGCAGAAGACAAAGCCATTTGTCTGTTACAAAGCGTAATACAAGGAGGCAGACTATTGTCTTCTCCACGTGCCCCTCTATCCAACACCTATCTGTGGTCTAAGCAACAGAGCCTTTTCACTTCTACTTGGAATATTTCTTTCTTCTCTTATGAAGATACTCCACTTGTCTCGACTCTTCTGCTGGAGTCTGAGCAGAATAAACCAAAATTCTTCAAAAGGCCAGGGAAAAAACAAACCAGAACAACAAATCAAAACCTGATACACACAATAAATGAAACCGGGTACTCCTTTGAATTTTACAGTACGGAAAACAACATTTGCAGGAAGAACAGGTCTGCGTCAATTCTGCCATTAAATATAATGCGAAGGTCAAATGACTCATAACTCATACACCAGATGCAAGACGTAAATGATCCCGCTTTTCGCTGCCACTTCAGCAATAAATCTGGTCAGAGGATCAGTCTGATCGACAGCCTTTTTTCTTTTGGTCTGGATTTTTAAGATCTACTAGATGCACTCTGTGACATTAAAACATAAGCAAGTAGACATAAAATGAAAAGCGTACAAAAGTATATCACAATGGAATTCTCAGTATTAGGCCACATGATTTATTCAGTAGTGTTTATGTTCCCAAATTACAAGTACGTCTATCCATGTAAGACTACAAAAGTTACCATTAGAATTGTCTGTGCTTATAAAATACCAACATTGTCTTTTACTGTTATATACTCATTAACACCAGTCTGCGACGAGTTACATATAATCATAGGCACTTCAAAGGCTTTAAAAGACGTTTACAACTTAAATGCATTTTTAAAGAACAAAAAATTTAAACCCCTACTTGTACCTTCAAATTGCAAATAATTAACAAACACAGTGGCCGTAGAAATCTGCAGCAACTTCTCAAAATACTGTTAGAGTCTTTGGGTTTGCTTAGGTTTGTCAGTAGCTTACTCCAAATCTTCCTTACGGGAGATTTGTTTAGTAAGAATATGACTATACAGTTTGTAATAATCCAATTTTACACATTAATTGGCTGTTACAAATCTCACTGAAGCTACAGGTACGCTGAGAAACGATGCAAAGTGTAAAATTGATATTCTGACACTTAAATTTATACAAAGTGGAGGTTAAAGTTTACAGAGCTGAAAAAGTACATTTACACTAAAAGTTACTGTTATCTGAATTATCTGAAGACAAATTGCACCATGACAACTACAAAAAGGCATTTTTTTGGAAACAGATAAATTAATGAAATAAAAACTAACTTGTAAGATCAATCTGAGACATGCCGACAAAAAATTAAACAACTTTCATTAAACCATAGGATAAATCAATAATTTTCATTATTTTATATTTATGCATAAAGTTTTAAAAACGATTCAGTGAACATCAATGGTTTTATAAAATAATGCTTTGCCACTGTTATTCACAGAACACTGCAAATGTTAAGTTTTAATTTTACATTTTTAAAGGAATACATGAAAAGTTTTAAATACAATGGGATTTTATCATAAAGGTGCCGTAATGGCTCTTTAATGGGAAAAAAAAAAAAAAAAGTCTTCATTATTCTATGCAAAAGCTTTATTTAAAAAAGTTCAGTGATCTCATAAATAGAGACACTAAATAGGAATTTTATGCATAAAATTCCTTAGTAGGTGCCTTTTGATAGGCAGCACAGGATGGTTTACGTTCACCAAGGTCGTAACTGCCTTCATCCTTCTTCCTCATGCGATACACCAGCAGTAGGATAAGGAAGATTGCAAAAAGAAAACCGATAACTCCGCCAGCAATAACAGCTGCAATCAAAGAAACAGAGATTCACAATATGCCAGAAAAAGAAGTTTACCACCACGTTTCTTTTTCATCTCACACAATGAGTTTGCCATTATTTTGCCAAATCGCAGAACTACGTAGGCTCCCACTACGCAACTGTCTTGATTATGACTATCCTGAAATGCATCCTCAGAAAGCCTGTTTGCGCTTATGAAGGCAATCATTTAAAAAGACATTCCACCTGGAACTTAGTGAGCCAAAGACTCACAGTCCTCAAAAAGTTATTGCAAGTTTTCCAAAACCTCGATTAAGAGCAGCGCAGGTGGTGCCAGAGCACAGAGGTGTCATTATTCGTAACAGTAACATTTCTTTCTTTCAAATTCGTTCTTCGGTGGTTAACATTTTCAGCCTTACAAGTAACTATTTTGTTACGCTCGCTCAAAAATGGGTTTTCCCTTTTCTCCCTCAGTTTTCACTCTGACTTGAGACTGAAATAAATTTCATGTTGATGAGTAATAGGAAAGAACATTTCACGTAGCTTAGGAACAGAGGTATTACATTCATCGTGCACTTGCAAGCGTATAGGAAGTACCAAGTTCAACTAGACTTCAAGAGCCGCCCTGCCTGCTTCCACTGATGTGGATATTAAGGCTATTTCACATTGTGATGATCACAGGAAGATGTGGTCCAAAACTGTGTGACATTCATGGCTCCCAACAGCCCCTCTGAGGACATGGGGGAAAAGTACACCTGTAAAAACTGTTCTTACGCTAAATCCCCCCCCCGACATGTAATGAAAAACAACGGTGGCCAGCCTGTGCATCCCTGAGTTATGTGTGGGAATAGACCTTCGGCAACCTAAGGATGGTGATCATCCATCCACCCACCCACCTCTGCCATGAGCTCCTCCCAGTGTGCATCTGCACCAGACAGACCAGACAGCAATGTGCTCATAGGAGTGTAGGTGAGAAATACATCTCTGCACCACAAGCTGCAATTCAAATTTCACTCCCTTTCTGAGCTGTGGAAGCTTCAGATATTCAGCAGGCAGTGTTCAATGGGTGACAAATCAATTAGCAACAGACTTTGCTATTAAATAACTCCAGGAGCTGCCCATCTCATTCTCATCAAGTCAACCACTGGCTACTCACTACGAACATGTTTCTGCCAAGAAAACACAACTGTTGAGTTTGCATTATTTGATACGGATCCCCTGTGTTTCCTGTGGTATTTCTGGTGAGATAGACCTTGGCAAACACCACCTCACCTGCCAGAACTTCTGTTCTCTGGAAGAGGTTTTCTGAATGCTTCTCAGTGAATACATCGTTGTCATCCCCTGGCTCATCACTCTTTTTCTTGGCATCCATCTCAGCCCTTTCCTCTTTATCGATTTCTTCAGGTGACTGTGGCACAGAAAGGAACACAGAGCATCGCTTACTGACAGGGCACACTACAAACTGTCACAGTCACTGCCTGTCATGGGCACCCACGAAGCTGTGGCCCCACACACAGTCCTCCACAATACAGACCAACAGAACACACAAGAAGCTTTTTGACTACAGAAAGCTGTGCTAGACGTTGTAACTGGATCTATTTGTCATCAACCATGTTGGAATGAAAAACACTGGCCACTCGTTTAAAGCCCTCAAAAGCATATTGAGGGAACAGTTGTTAAATATTGCCTGTGTTTATCAGAATAGCAGCCTGCGAATGAAATAACAATTCTGGAATTAACACACCAGGTTTGTTATATTCAGAAAGCCTTTGAGGGTAACTTAGACAATACTACCTATGGTAGTAGAAGCAAATACTGAAATAGTAAATGGAACCTGACACATGTTCAAACTACAACCAAACCAGACAATGCTCTCTTTGAGAGGGGAGGTTCCATGCACAATTTTGTAGTAACTCTGAGAGATGTAAAAGATGTACAGCTCAGACTCAAAGGTATCATGAGAAAATGTCTTGTGCCTCATGAGATCATCTTTTTTGTTTCTCTCCTTTCATGTGAAATCTGGAAGTCCATATGCAGACTTTCTAGCGGGAATAAAACTGCGCAGTTCTGCATTCGTTTAACATGCTGCAGTAGCATTAAGCTAAGTTTGTGGGAGCTTTTTAATCCATGTAAGTCAAAGTTAACACCAAGCCATCAATGGGGTACAGCAGAACTATTTTAAACTGTGTTGCTCCTCGTCCACGCACCTTTGTTTGTGCAGGCACCTTGGTCTGCATTTTCACCGTGGTTGTCTCAGCCCTAGATGCATCACTAGTTGGTGGTAGCTTTGGAAGTGTTCTGGATGTTGTTATCACTGCACTGTCCTCGTCTTCTTCAGCACCTGGAGACAAAAAAAAAAAAGTGACACTTCATTGACCTGTGAAATTCTTCCAGACCAATTACATCTTTTACTATGACACCAAGCTAGGGGTGCTTGCACAGCCCACCCTAGACAAATAGCCTAGATGACAATGCCTGCTAAGATAAAGATCAAGTGCAAACAGAGTGCTCCAAACTGCCAGGGAGATATTTACCCTAAGTGATGCCATGAAAGAGGAAGGGGGTCCATCAGATGGATTAAGCTGTAACCAGAAAATTACCATGATATTTATAAACAGAAGGAACCATCCTGAAAAGAAGTCTGAAAAAAAGCACAGACACTTCTAACACAGGGAGAGACCCTGCAGTGAAAGCAGCATCTCTCAGGGCTGGGGCGACCCTGTCTGACATGACCCCCTGGCACTGGGAGCTCTGCGAGGGCTTGGCAGGGCCACCTCCCCAGCTTGTGGGTGCCCCAGCAGCCACCTCCAACTATCCATGGGAGGACCCCTGGAACCTGCACCCTGGGGGCACAGGGTCACCTCCTAGGGGTGGCTGGAGGTGGTGGGACCCCAGGATCACATGGGGGTGGGGGCACCCGTGTCTCCCACAGCAGGGGAGGGTGGACAGGGGTTCCTGCACAGCCAGAGGAGGGGAGCCTGCACACCCCATGCCTGAGAGAGGGATGTGTGTGTACACACAAGTCTTTGTGTGCCCCAGGGCACACACTGGGATCAGTTACAGAATGGGGCTGGAAATTTGTAGTTGCATATTACCATTCTGTAAGTGACTGGTATTGCGGTTATCTGTATGTAAGTATTGCTAATCTTGAGCCCAAAACTATAATTCAATGATTTCCAGTTAATTACATATCATAAATAAGTCAATCAAAAAAACCCACTTCTTTGATCCTGACTTAAACTACATGAACTGAACAGTTTTTCCATGTAACATGCTGCTTCAAAAAATAAAAAAAAATCTCCTACACAGCAAATCAAACCCTCAAACATAAAAGAACAAGTAGTTTCCACACAGCAAGATTTCTATTACTTTATGTTCTGTGTTTTTAAACTCCACATAATTCAGAAGCCTTTTTATTCTGAAATAGTAAGAGGACAGAAAAACCCTTAAAGATCACCTTAAATTTAATTTCCTCCACATTCAAAGCACTGCTGGATTATGAATGCTCCATTAGAATAAGATAATGGACATGTCTAATAAATATCCTGTGGTGATACTGGAAGGAAGATGACACAGACAAGAGACTAAATTATTGCAAGACCTCAAAGAGGAAGAGCATCAACCTCTTTTTTGGACCACTCTTTATGAATCTCAATGCGTTCTGCCCATTACAGACATTGGTTTCCCAAGTAACTATTAGGTAATAAATCCAGCAAATGTGTGTAAGAGTAATTCTTAACAAATAAAAACATATCTTCTTACAACAGAATAGTATGACTCACTCGTTCCAGCCTCACTTTTTATCTTACTTTTGTAGGGAAAAAAAAGGCTGAAAATATAAGTGCAATAGCAAATTTTTGAACTCTCCACCAAGAATTACATACATTTGGCATTGAAAGGAAGAGCGTTAACAAGACCAGAACTAAACCACCTTCTGTACGATAGAAAAGAACATTTGGAATCATGAAAAAAGTACTACATTAAAGCTACCAGAACAGAGTAATACTGGAAAAACCTTCAGAGAGACTAAAATTAGAGTGCAACCTCCAGAATAAAGACCTCACAACAAGAATTCGGTATTTTCCTGAAATAAACAACATCCTACTTCAAAACAGAGGTGAGGAAAGGCATCCAACAGGAAAACATTTCTGGCTTTGCCTCAAGAGTTTTCTTTGAGAAATAAGGGCCCAAAGGATAGCTCATCCTGCTTTACCTTCCAAAGCTCCTCCAAATTACAGAAGACTTTAATGGTCATGGAAATTAAAATTGATGATCAGATTAGAGAACTGATGAAACATACTTTGAGAGTACAGAACTTTATTTTCTTCTTTTTATGAAATGATAAGACCCATTTAATCACAACTGCTCTTCAGAATCCTTACGTGCCACCTTTGCTTCAGGCTACAGTGGTGTCTGCCAGATAAAATGGTGAGTGTTACAGGTCTGAGCCTCTCTGACAATGGAGGATGCAGATCTCCAGCCTCTCAACAACTGGGTGACTAATCTAACTCCTGGACTAGTTCCTAGATTTGCACCAAAAGTACCAAACCCCTTTTCCATATGGCCTTGGGTGAGTCCTGGCAATCCAAAAACCACCAGGACACCTACTTGGGTACTGGCTCAGCCAGATTGCTATGGTTCCTGCATTCTAATTAGCTTTATCTAGACAGGTCTCTGCTTGGCATGGCGTAGGTCTAAACAAGGGGAAGGCACCTCCCTAACACTGGAACGCAGGAAGTTCCACCTCAACATAAGGAAAAACTGGTTTATAGTGAGGGTGACAGAGCCTGTCCCAGGCTGCCCAGGGAGGTGGTGGAGTCTCCTTCTCTGGAGACGTCCAAAATCCACCTGGATCTGTTGCTGCGTGACCTGCCCTGGGTGATCCTGCGCTGGCTGCGGGGTTGGACTCGATGATCTCCAGAGGCCCCTTCCAATCTCTACTATTCTATGATTTTACAAAGTATCATGTTCATTTTACCCAGAACCACCCCCCTCCCTGAATCCAAGTAGATGAGGAAAGAAAAAACCTGCAGAGTGTCATGAGTGTAATTTCAAACTACTTTTTTAAGAGGAATACTGTGAAATGGTTGCAGTATAATAGCTTACTTCTACCCTTTGAAAATAGGGTAGAATAGCCTCTTCAGATTTCTGGAACTGGCCAGCTTGAGTGATGGTGCTGCGTATTTGCTGCCTTGAATCCCTCTGCAAGTTGATACTGCCCTCTTAGTGAGGGTACTGCAAGAAGCCTGAAGTAATTAAACCATCTCTGTTGTAAAGAATTAAGATCTCTCAACCATCACCCACTTTCTTTTATCCACTGCAACTTCTTCAGGATGCCCAGCTGCTATCTCAATAGCCATCAAAATAGCTCTAGATTATGCTGCAGCATTGGAAATATCTTATATAGCCCTCAGTGATGTGTCTAATAACTGCCCCTTGGATGACAGGAACGCAAATGCTCCTTCACATTTTTGGTGCTCGAGGAAAGTTGTCAGTAAATCAAGACCAGGCCAGCTTAAATAACTGTGCACTACAAAAAGCCCATGGGGGTTAACGTTCTTACTTGCAAAGCAGTGAGTGATTTAACTCTTCCTACCAAACAAATCCAATCATTTCACCCCATCTTTCAGCATCATGTTTGTCTGCCATTGCACATCGCACTCTGGAATTACTGCCACAGCAAACAAACTTGTCTCACAGTGGGCACACATATGCCCACCATCTTTCAACCTTCCATGTCTGTCATCAACGTGAGACATACCAGAATGGCACATTTTTACCTGGCTTATATCACCCTCAGTCACATGAAAAGCCCCCAGTGCAACCCTTAATTGACACAGTATTAGGCAACCGGGGATGACCCTGTAAACATAATTCAAGTGCCCTACTGGGGAACTGCAGTGGAAATAAATGGGGACAGTTCAAGGATGTCCTGTCTCTGGTAAATCTCACCTGAGAAGGGAAAAAAAACCCAACCAACCAACCCAACAACAGAACTTGAAGAAAGAATGAGTCCTAACTATACCGAAGTATAACATTCTGTCCAGCACAACAAAACCACTTTAAAATAGCATCACGGTAGTTTTTTATGTTAAGGGACCTGGAGAACTAGGCAGTCAATGTCATGAAGCATGCTTGGGGCTGATGAAGCAGATGGACAGAAGCAGCTCTTGTTCCAAGCCAGTTCGAAAGGCACATATGAGTGGGACCTTAGGAAATGGTAAATGAATGCTTGTTGTGTTGCCTGCACCAAGGGAGGGGAAGCACACCAGGAGAGAGGGAGCACCTGCTGGGAACACTGCCACTGGGGCCAGGAGCATTTCAAGTTGTATATAGGCAAGAAAATTATTTTTACTCTTCTATTATTATGCTATATACAAACACCAACACTAAAAAGAGTGACAACAAACTGAGGCATCTCCTCAGAGATGGAGACTGCAGAATGAAAACAACTAACTAATGAACTGCTACGGACTTTTGCCTGTTGGTACAGGATGATCAGGAAGAGCATAGCTCCTTCAGAAACCGTTGGCCAATGCATTCAGACTGAACACTTGGGCAAATGCACAACAGTAGCTGGATGTAAATGACATCTAAACAGGCTAAGAAAAGAAGAAAAAGAAAGAGAAAGAGAAAGAGAAAGAGAAAGAGAAAGAAGAAAAAAAGAATGAAAAAAGAAAAAAAGAAAAAAGAAAAAAGAAAAAAAGAAAAAAAG
>JAAGNO010005533.1:14294-33422 GCA_033439905.1 Ceryle rudis | reverse complement strand
GCCTCCTCGGCCCGCCGCGGCGAGGCGGGCGGTGCTGGCCCCGCGGTGGCGGCGGGCGGCTCCCTCAGGGCGGGCGCCGGCGCCCCGAAGCAGAGCAGGGCGAGGAAGGGCGGCAGCAGGCTGGGCATGCCGGCGGCCGCGGCATGGAGCCGAGCGGCGGTGCCGGCGGAGCGGTTGCGGCGCCCCGTGCGCCGGTTATAAACGCGGGCTCCGCAGCCGCTCCGCCGGCCGCCAATGGAGAGGCGGCTCCGCCGTTAACTCTCGCTGGGCTGCGGAGCACCCGCCGCGCTGGGCAGCGCACGCAGGACGCGCACCCGCTCCGGACCGGCGGCCAGCGGAGCCCCAGCCCGGCCTGCGGGGGGTCCGCGGCCCCCGGCCGGCGCTTCTGGGGTGCCCCGAGCGCTGCGCCCTCCGCTAAGAGCCGGCTGAGGGTCGGATTTGCCCCCTGCGCCCCAGCCTCGGCCTTTTCGTGCCCGTCCGGCATCGCTCCTGGGTGCCCCGCTCAGGCTCCCGGGGGAAGCTGCGGCCCTAGGGTTCAAGGATTCAGATGCCGCTCACAGCGAACCGGCGTCAGTCGTCGGGAGGGTCCCTCTGCCACCGGGGTCTCGCACCCGGCAGAGAGTTACAGAGCCGCCCTTCAACTGAAGCAGACCTTGTTCAAAGAAATGGGGGTTACGGGGATTCTTTAAACGTTTGCTTGTTGGGATTTTTTTTTCTGCATAGCTAGGCTGCTTTAACCCCTGGGGACCAGAAATCCAGAGAAACTCATCAAAGATGTAATACAGAGAAAGACCACAGTCCCCCAGGTCAGCTGGTAGCAGTGATAAAGGGGGGGGGGGGTGTCTTCAGCACGCAACGGAGGAAAAAGATGTTCCTCTTACTCCTAACAAATGCCATTTCCCCCCTCTCTGCAGCAGGACCAACCCACATTTGATCTGTGGTTTGCAGCACAGAAGGCGGCTGAAGGAGACAGCAGAACTCCATGGCAGCATTACACCACAGTGCTTGCTGAACGACCTTAAGAGACTTAACACTATAGACTTGACTAAGGGTGGAAACAAAAGATCACTAATGAAACACTTACAATACATACTTAACCTAAGCAATCTTCTAAGACTCTTTGAACAGTTAAATTGGTAAAAGCTGCTTTAAGTTCCATCTTCTCTGAGTTGCAGATTTCATTCCACACTAAAAATGGTGGGGGAGTTTTTGGAGTGTGTGCTTTGAGCAGGTTTTACATGGTGTCCTGGTCCAGTTTTTACAGCAGAATATAAACATTTGTCTAAATTTAACACAAATTAGAACAATTACGTTAGGCGATTAAAACTGCCAGAAGCATCCCTAAACCTCTTGGCTTGTTACTGATTTTGGAAATACAAGATCTACAGATTACTGTGTAAGTTTTCTTTAAAAGTTTTTATTGTCTTCTGTAAGTTTAAAATAACAAAAATAAGATTTTGAAGCCTATTTTTATTTCATAGACTAAAAAAGCCAAACCCCAAACCCACACCTTGAACTTCACTGAAGGTGTTACGGGAATATACACGAAGTGTAATTTGCAGCAACGTGGAACTTGTTTAAATGGTTTTGTTCTGATGCATTGAACATGGACATGACCAAATGGTCTCACATCAGGACACCTTTTCCTGTCTGAAAACTTGCCTTTCTAGAGTATAGGGTTTCTTAAGGAAATCTTTAAACATAATTTAACACTACCAAGTATTACCTCATAGTAAACTGCACATGTAGGTTTTAATCAAAGCTAATGCTGGGGCAGAGGAGGGTGGCTGCTGGCCTAGAGATAGTTGCTAGAAATCTCTTTTGATACCAAGGGATGTCATTAGGAGTCAATGAAAAAATAGGATCAGCACAGAAAAGGAAGCTGGAGGGGTAGTAATGGCTGCTCTGCTCAGCAAACACCCGGTTATCGCAGAACAACAGGAGGTGCTGTGCTGCTGAAGGCACTTCTTGGCAGCCGAGGCAAACTTACCTGCTTAAGTTCCAGCTAGGATGGAAAACTGAAGATCTGACAGCCCTTCCTGAGAAACGTGTGATGGCTGGAGCCGAACCAAGCAAGTTTTGCCTCCTTAAACTTTGTGCACTTCTAGCTACTATTAAGAGCAGATTGCACCCCAGAGCTGTCACTGTTTCAGCGATCAGGGAAGAGATCTGGCACCAGCCTCTGATGTTGCTTATGATTTGCAACGCCCTTTGAGGAGTTCTGCTGACACATCCAACAGAAGGGTCTGGCATGTGGTACAGGAAAGGAAAACACTTGGTTTGGGGATATGCAGACAGTTCACACCTACAGTACACAAGGGTTTAGGGCATTTTCTGCTCCAACTGTCTCAGAGAAAACGTCTCGTTAAACTCCTATTAGATTGTCACATTTTAACCCCTAAAAAATACCAGGTAAGTGAATGAGCCTAATAATCCTAAACAGGTTTCCAAGTAAGCAGTGGATTACAGAGAAAGAGGCTTCGTTAAGCAGAGATTTCGTTTAACTAATCAATAGGCATCTGTTTTCCTCAGCCAGGCCTTTGTTTGTAAGGGCACAAAATGTACTACTAATTCTCACCATCTGTCTAAAGATGTGGCCCAGCCACTTAATCCTTTGACATCATGTGAACCCTAAAAATATACTTGTTTACAGAAATCTAATCTACATCATTTTGCTGGAGTCCAAGGGGAAATAGAGAGCAACCCATCACAAAAACACTTGCCACAACTGTAACAGCACTACGGGGTAACTACACCTTATCCCGCGCTGTGTCCTTTGGCCTCATGCTGCGTCTCTAAGCAAAAGACAATTATTTATGGAAGAAAAAAGCAAAACCACATGCTTTGGCTTGGTCAGTCTGCCAGTGCTGGCTTCATGTGAATACTTTGTCTCATTGTTTGCTCGCTTAGTAATCCAGCTGTTTCCCAAGACCTTCTTCTCTGCCTCAGTCTGCAACAAAACTCAGCCTGGGCTTCTCATGGTCATTGTTTCAACGGTTTGCCACTCGGGCAAAACACTACGAGTTGCTTTAAGCAGTGAAGCCCCAGGCAGCATATTAAAATTGGTAACATCCCTTACTGCTCTCTAGGCCTCCAGACCCAACACCACAGGTTTTCTGCTTTTCTGGTTCTCCTCCACTGGGTTTATCATCTCCTGTTAAGAGGAAATGGTGAACCAGTATTAAAATGGGGACAACTTGCTACAGGCCAGACAAGGAAGCACCAACCACCCACAGCTAACAATTTTTGCAACGCTGTCCTAATTTTAGTCCTGGATACAGCCAGGGCAGACAATCCCTAGAGCAGAGACGCTTTGCTCTGCTAAGGGCAGCGGGTGACATATGGTTGCTAAAGCATTCTCCTAGCAGGGAGGTTTACATTTAGGGCTGAGTTGCTACAGTTCCCTCCAAGTCATAACTTTGAGGATTACTCATCCTAGACATGCAGAAGCAGAGAATGTGCCTCCTAATTTAGCCAGCTCCTGCAGCCTCTCTGAATCAGCGTGCAGTCTCACCCCCACCGGGTTCTATTTCCAGCACTTGATTCACTTCCAGTAAGGTCTGAACTTACGTACTCTTGACAATCACAGGCTAAGAGAAGCATGGAAGACGAGTGAATGAAATTCAGCAGACAGATAGCTGTACTACCTCTCTCTCTGGGGTAGCTTGGGCATGCAGGTTTGAAGCTCATGCCACAGACCATGTTGGTCATTGATCCTGCTTTGAACTGTGAAACGACGACATCTTACCAGCCCAGCTGGGAACTGGAGGCATTTTTGATCAGGATGCATCTGAACCGGTAACTGCAACTCCAGCTGATCTGTTCCGAATGTGCTATTTATAGCAGAGAGTGGAGGCTGAGAAGTATTGCATCATACAGCAAGGTTGGCAATATAAAGCACTAACGCAGCATTAACCAGTTCCAGTCATTTTGGATCTCTGAAACCCCGCTCTAATTTTGCGGTGAGCATCTTAGCGGGCCACACCAGCAGCTATGGCACGTGGCTAACAGACCTTTTCCTAGACTCCCTGGAACAGGAGAAAGCTGGGAAAAAAAGCAAAGCAGTATACAGAGAATGCTCTGCAGATTGAATGCTCCTTTCCAGGCTCTTCTCAAGTGGTGGGCTGCAGCTGAACTGTGCTGACAACAGCTCCACAGTGACTGTGGCTGGGGTGCTCTGCCTTTGACTGTAACTTAGCTGAGATAAGGTGCCTAGGAAGGGGATGCAGTCTTTTCTATACACACATGCACACACCCCCTGGCTGGCACATGGTCGTTTCCATAGGTGCTCACAGTTAGCTACCACCCCAGTGCTACTCCCAACAAAAAGCAGGCTACCTTCCTCTCCACCTTACTCTGATGGGAGCAAAGGAAGGTTTAAAGAAACACTACTGAGCAAAATATTTTATGAAGACAGATTCCTTTGTATTAGCAATCAGTCGAGTAAGTCCAGGGACCAGCTCAAGCACCCCTCTGCTGCCTAGAGGGTTAAAAAAAACCCCAAACAAACAAACAAAAAAAAAACCAAACCAAAAAACCCACACTCTCCAGCTTAGAAGGGGCTAGGGAAAACAAGAGTGAAGAACACAATAAATCAAAAAGTGCTTCTAAGAGAAGCAGCAGGATAAAATCATTCCTACAGTCTGAGAGCAATTCCATGCTATTGACCAGAGAGGCAGCAATGCCCCCTCCCCCCCCCAGATGTAACGCACATCTGCAAGCACCCTGCTCAGGGCCTGTGAAGACAGTTATCTCCTCCTGCCTTTGTCTGTTCTGGGCAGTGTTTAGTACAGAAGCCAGTTCCCAGGAGGAGTTCCCATCCCCTCATTCCTACTGTGTTCCATTTCCCTTTGGCATCTTTCAGTAGTAGTCATCCTTCTTGCCATCTGCTCTCTGTACGCCTGCGTGGTCCTTCTGGTCTTGGACAAGTTCCAGGTCATCATTGTCATCCACCTCACCTCCATGATCCTCCTGGGTGCAGAATAAACAGCCAGGAAAGGGGGAAAAAAATAAAAAAATTAAAAGAAATGTAAAAAAAAAAAAAGTCAAGGCCTGGAAGAGAGGACCCTGACTAGCAGCTCACCATGCTGCTTCGGGTACAGCTGTTCTACCTCACCAGCCCAGCTTGGAAAAAAAACAAAATCAGGAAAACAGGGAAGAATCCATCTTTGCCAGGGACCTTGAGGTGCCACTGTCAAGCCACAGTGGTAAGAAGCCTGTGTTGCCATGATCAGCCTGCTCATTTTAAGCACATGTAATATTCTGGCATCACAATGCGATTTTAGCATCTCAGCCTGTTGCCACTGCTGCGTAAGCAGAAGAAAATATCCTACATCCACCACACTTAAAGCTGTAACAAATCTCCCCCAAGGTGTGCAGCGGCCAGCACAGCCTCCACCGGCACCTCTAGGTCCAGCTGCCTGGTGTACAAGCCAGGTCCTGCACACAGGGCAAGGACACCTCCTGACATCTTTGGTGGCCTCCAGTTTTTCCCAGAGGAATGCCAACTTGTCACTGACTACAGCAGCTCTGGGGCTCTGAGACAGAGCAATAATACCTCTTTCCAGCCAAATACAGGTGCAGTTGCTTCCTGGCAACTGTGGCCCACCCAATGCACCACCTCCCACACTTGCCTCGGGAGTGGGATGTCTTCTGCCACCCATACTTTTGTTCAGCTTGCTGGGTATAACCCAGAGACCTTTCTCAAAGCACACCTTTAGTTCTCCTCCTGCTCTCCAGAGGCACAGGTCCCAGCAGGACCTGTGCAGCAGCAGACTACGGGGCTCCCAGGGAATTTCTCACCCCAGGAATAAACCCAAGGTGATGCTCAGAGAAACACAGATCCATCTTGCCCAGCTGCACCAGCACAGCTTGTAATGCACCCCAGCTGCATTTTGGTAAGCACCTCACAGCTCAGGTGCTGCAGGTTGATGCAGAAAGGAATGAGGAGGGGAGACAAGAGCATAAAGGGTGCTCTGAACACCTGAAAAAGAAAAGGGAGTAGAGGTAAGCAGGCTCCAGGTTTGTCCTGGAAACCCACCTCGCTGAGCAGGCAGAGACCAAACTGAAGTCAGTGCTCATTTCTGGTTTCCTAAAAGCTGAGCTGCTCAGCTCCCAGCTACCAACATACCCAGGTAACAATCACACCAGAGAGGGAAAGAAGAAGAACCTTGGTGTCGTACAATTTCTTGCTCCTGGTCTTCTTGGTAGTCATCCATTGGGTCTTCCCTGGGCTTGGCAGGTCTGCCAGCATCCTGAAAAACACGGGAAGTCAGACGCTGCTGGCAGTGCTCCAGCCTGCTTCCATTCCCTGCCAGGGGTGTATTACAGCCCCAGTCTGGAAGACTGGGATACAGATCGGGAACTGGGGGCAGCAGAGGGATAGTGAGGCAACCCAAACTCCATTTGTACTTTATCCAGTCTCTTCCCAACTGCTGGCAGCAACAGTCCAGCTCCTTCCACTGTGGAGAGGGAGAGGCCCCTCCTGCAGAAGGAAGGTCCCAGGGCCAGGGCCCTTACACGTGCTTCTCTTGCATCAAACTCGAGAACTTCAGGGAGTCTACAAGTTATTTAGGGTAGAGCCTCAACACAGCCCTATCTGAAAGTCAGGTATTTACATCACTAATTCTTTCCCCATTTTCACTAATCTTAAGGAGGTGCTGCTCTGTTGGAGCCAGAATCTTTTTTCTTATTCAATTTCATTGGCCTGTATTTCCTTTTTTTTTTTTTAAGCCTTGCTATTAATCATGATTTCAGAGCCCGACAGATAAAACACTCCTTTTTAAAACAACCAACACTGAACCGCTTGTCAAAACAAGCTAACATTTCCCTGATGCAGAGTCTGGCTTCAGACAGCAAGAAGCACTTTGCAAAATAAATGGATTCCATCTGCAAGAAGGCAAACAAGGCAGCAGAGCTCCCACGTGTTGCCACCGCTGCCAAGAGCCTGCTGCACACCCATGCCAGGAGCAGCAATGGCTGCACTGACCAGAGCCTGAGCACCGTCTCTGGTTTTGGTCTCTCAAGTGCTCAAAAAGGTTCAGACCTCTGCAGTAATAGCTGTGGAGTGAGCCAGCTCCTAGTCAATGTCTGTCCAGCCACGTGTGTGCTGGAAATGCCAGGGGTATCTCCAACGAGCAGAGAGAATAGGGCCAGAACAAGTTCTGGTACTGACCAACCCACCGATTCTCACTCAGAAAGAGGTTTCTCCTGCCTGCCGTATCCTTGGGATTAAGGATCTGTCCAGGAACATGTTTTCCTTTGTGTCCTTAAGCTCTCTGCCTCCCCTCATTCCTAGCTGGGGATCTCTCCCCGGCCCCTGCTGGGTGCCCTCGTGTCAGTCACCTTCAGCAGCTTCTCCTTAGACTCTTCTTTCACGCTGGGCTCCTTGAACTTCTCCAAACCTCCCACCTTCTCTTCAAAGTCAGGTCTCTCCAGCTCAGCTTCCTCAAACTCATCTTCACCCTGGTTATTGGGGTCCTGGGCAGGATCTCCAGCATCATCTGGCATCTGGACAAGAAAAGCCTCTTGTGAATACCAGGCAGGATATTCCCTTGGGGGACAGAAAGTTTGCTGCCTTCACCAGCAAGCAGGAAGCACTGGCTTGTAGCACTTCAGTCGCACCTCTCCAAGTATGTTAGCAGCTCTAAAACCAGAAACTCCAGTTTTCATTATCCCCCTGAATCCCTCCAGAACCAAGGAGTTTGGAGTTGCATGTTATAGAAGTTTCTGGGAAAGCACCACCTTAAGGGGGCCAGCTGGACTCTTACTTGGAGCTAGGGTTGCCTCCAGAGGATAGCTTCACTTACCATGGGCTCCTGGACAACAGTCTCCTTCTGAGAACGCAGGTTCTCCTCTCTCTCAATCACTCCTGCATCTGCAAGGAAAGGGGACACAGTTATCAGTGTACTCTCACCAGTTAAGACTCCCACTGTTGGGGAGCAGCTGTATTAACTCTATGCCAAGTGGGGTCTGTCTCGACCTGCCTGCAGCTTGAGGCAGACAATGCTCTGTGTATTTTTCAGAGGAATGATTCTTCAATGCCACTTCCAAGAGTTGAGGGTGAAGCAGCACTGTGCTCCTACAGCTGCCGAAACCGCTTCCTTGTCCCCAGGGCTGGGGCATATGAATGTATTGAAGCATGTCCACAACTTACTGCATGGTACACACGTGACACGAGGGCAAGAACCAGCTCTGGATCCAGCCCCTAATCTATATTAAAGTCCATCTTTCCCTCACGCCACTGCTAAGTCTGGGCAGCATCTATAGCAGCGGTCCAGCCAGTCAGACCAGCACTGGGAGCAAACTAGACCACAGCAGTCAGCACATCAGTGCCACCTTCATGGGCACACAGCTGCTGATGAGAACGAAGGGCAGGGGGACAGTCAAGGCAGGAGGAGAGCACTAATGAGAGAAAAGCACAGACTTAAAAAAAAAAAAAAAAAATATATATATAGCTTTCAACTAAGTAATGGCCTAATCCTCACCCCAAATTGGCCACGGCTCTGGCATGTCACCGCTGTGTCTGCCATCACCACAGCCTGAGTGCTTCTCCCGAAACATTAGAGGAGCCTGTGAGACACCAGTGTTCCCAACTGGAAAGCAGCATGGGCAGGGCAGTCAAGTCATTACTTTGGTTGTTAATTCCAATTAGGACACAGAGGTCAAGGGCTATTGGTCCTCACACTCCCTTATACCTGCCGTGAGGCCTTTTCTTTTCAGGGTAGAATTCACTTTGATGTGAACCAATTAGTTCAGTTCCTCTAAGGGGACTTGTCAAAAATCAGGTCAGCAAAACATGAAATAACAGCTACATAAGCTACTTAATAAAATAGCTGTAGGTGCTCTGTTGGCTGACTGACAAATACAACTGGCTGCCCTTGAGTTTATTTGCTTTTAGCCCCTTAAGGAGAGTTGGGAAATTTTCTGCCCCAAGTTAGAAAATGCACTTAAAAGAATTAAATCAATTCATATGGAAGACTGAATCATAGAACAGAATCATAGAATTGTTTAGGCTGAAAAAGACCTTTAAGATCATCGAGTCCAACCATTAACCCAGCACCGCCAAGTCTTGCAAACCAGGGACGTTTTCCCCGTTGATGCCATAGGGAAGAAAGAATAATTGACCTAAATTATATAGATTTTGAGTCCACTACCTTGGAAATGTGTGAGGATGCTGGACAAAAAGGGAACAAAAAAGGGGAAAAGCATCCAGGCTTTTAGTGGTCAACATCAATAAAGTCACAAGAATTTTTCAAGAATGAAGGTTCTCCTTTGACACCATCAGAAAGCTTTTCTCTCTCCCACCTTGATCAGCAGTAAGTTAGTACTGGGCAGCATTAGTGAAATCGTACCCATTTCGAGTTCCTCGTCATCCGTCCTTTCCTTCTTGCCTTCCTGATCAGCTGTTTGGTGCTCTTCCCCTCTCCTCTGACTGGGTGGCTGGGGGCTGCCTTTCTGCATCTCTTGCCCAGGTTTGGGATCCAAATGAAGGCTCTTTGGGTAACTGTGCCCTTGTTCTTCATCCATCTGGGCATTCACTTTGTTAACTATGTCTTTCCAGCTGCAACAAGGGTACGAAAAACAGACCCCACCTCAGTATGTCAAGAGATATTTCAGAATGGCAAGCAGAGAACCAAAACAAAGCAACTCCAACACATGCAGAAGTTTGTACTAATTTTGTGTTGCATCTTAATAGCATCTTTATTTTAATTCAAACTAAAATTTTGACCTATAAGGAGAAAAATCCTTTCAAAATAAACATGAAAGCTGACATATGAAATTAACGGCTTGTTGCCTGATTAAATTTAATTATTTTTTTTTTTTTAAAGCTACAAGCTCTTTACCAAGCTTTGCAGCTGGGGTGGATACTTCAACCAACATCTGTTTATAAAAGTCTTCTACAGCTGGTGTCTGTCCCCTGTACAAACCCAAAGAGGGAAAAGAGAACCAGCTGAAAGGAAACATTCGCATTGTTTTGATTATTTTACCTTTTTTTTTTTTAGGTGAACATGGAGAAAAGTGTTTTGTTTCTTCAGTCAGTGAGAGAAGACAGGTTCCAATATGATTGCTGCTCTTCCTACTATGCCCCCCAAAGTGTTTTCATCCATCTACTGACCTAAAAGATCAATTATTCATACGCAGCTCTATCTGTGAGTTCAGGTAACCCCTTTCAGGCAGCCAGTCAGGAATTCCTGTCTCTGTAATGGTTCTGCCTTAAATACACTTTTTCTGATGTCTACAAAAACATCTATGTTTGCTTCCTTCTTAACAGATCTGCCTCGGAGGAATGAGGATTTGATACCAAGGTATATGCCAAATGCACCACATTTTTTATGAATGCTTCCCTGCCTGCAGCAGCAGCACAGCTCACGTGGGTACCCAGCCAGAGGCTCAGCAGAGTACTTAGCAGCATCAGCACCGTTCCACTGCATGGAAATGGAGGGCAGAGAAGAAATGGAACATCATCTTAGTACTTTGAGTGAACCCCTGAAAAGCCCAGGAGGCAGAGCTGTCTCACAAGAAATATTTTCTTCCCAAATATCTTCACCCAGGGACACCTTTAGAAACAAAGGGTAAAGGAAGGAATGAAATCCTGATAATAGGGACTCTCTAAAGTGATTGAAACAAAAACTTTTAACCTGAGTAACTTATGACCACTTACAAGCAGTGCCTTGGCCTGTCCTCCTACATGAGCCAGCTGAGATTTAGAAGTCTGCTTAAGATATGTGAGTCTTTAACTGCTGAGAAAGGACAAGAGGCCTTAGATTTAGCAGCTCTTTAAAGCCAGCATACTATCACCACACAAAAATGTCAGTAAAAAAACCTCATAACCCAGCCTTCAGCTCACATTTCCTTGTTACAAAACCATCAAAATGCAAATTGGCCGTCCAGAGCTCATCTGCAAACTGCTGGTCTCAGCCACCCAATGCAACGGTTCTTGGCACTGGATGCGTGGCCTCTTTTGTCCTCTCCTGCGGTTTGATATTGTTCTTGGCATTGACACCTTCTGGAGAAAGTTGGTTTGTGCTTATCTCCTTATCCCCCTTCTCACGCAGGGTGAACAGCAGCCTCCAGCACACTAAACAGCCCACGATCCCCGTCCTTGCAGGAATCATTTGCCAAACAAATCCACGATTTACATTTCCTGTTTCAGGGCAGTGATGGTATCCCCTCTAGGCTCTACATAGCCGAGGAAAGGCCGTTCTGCCATCACAATTCCAACCCTCACCTTCAGTTACAGCCACAGGGGTCCCTCCCTGTAAAGAGGCAGAATATCCTGTTTTGTTACTCTGCGTGTCCATGCAGATTTCTCTATCAAAGCGCTACAGGGAGGGTGTTGTCCTTTAAAGAAATACAGAAAGCCCAATCTCTGACCTGGGAAGGTTACAGGTCACGTGAACAAAGAAAAATGGTAGAGGAAAATGGGTAGGATCAGGCTGAATTTAGAATGAGATCCAGAAGCCTTGTTTACAGATAAAACAGAAATTAGATCTGGTTTGCTCCAGTACACTGAGCAGATATGACCTGGACACACACAGGGGATAAATAAGTTAAATGAGGAAGCACTATTTTCAGAGCTGATTTTTGGATTATGGCCAGACTTCGACGAATTGCAGCCTCAGAAAGAAGTTTTCTGCCTTTTGCAAAACAGCCTGGCCTTCTGCAAGTGCTGCCGAGACAGAAGGCAGTTTCTCTTGTGCCTGCAAAGCATCCAGTACAACAGGATCCTGGTCCCTGACTGGACTCCCAGCAACATTCATTCGCAAGAGTTAGATGACAGTAGAACCAATAATTAACACTTTCTTCAGCCATCTTTCAAGTAGAAACCACAATAAACAGAAGAGAGAGACCAGTAGGGTGAGTTTCAGCCTGAACATGAAGAGTAGAAGGGATTCATTTCACCAACCTTTGCATCTGCACCTGTTTGCTCTCTGTAGAGTGATGGTTGTCTGGCATCTGAGGTTTTTCTGCTGCAGAGGGTTGTTTCAGATCAGAGAGTGACAATCCAGGAGCCTGGCTTTCCTCATTGCTTTTCACCTGAATGCGCATCACCATCTTTACATCCTGCAGAGAAGACACATAGCTCGGGATATACACAAGCTCCTGATCTTATCGGATACCTGCAGATCTCCCTTGCATTTGAGCATGTTTATGGGCTAGAAAAATCCCTTATCAAAAAATAATAGATTCAGAAGCTCTCTACAGCTCTCTCCAGCCAGTCTGCTTAAAGAGATGTCCTCCTTCTTCCACACAGCCAAGAGGAAGTCATTTGTAACCTTTGTGGCCCAAGATTCTCTTGTGTAGGTGAAACTTCACGAAAAGCAGAACAGAACCACCTCTAAAAAAAAACCCAAAACACCCTACACATTGCCTTTATAATAGTTACTGTAGTTACAGACCAACCACACTGCCATTACTGTTTTTGGTTTGGTTTGGTTTTAGATATTTGCTTTCCCTAAGCCCACTCTCAATCACCCCAGGAGGCAGAGGAGCTGCTTTTATAAATTACTCTTTGCAGATCCAGCAGGACCCAGAACAAGGACCCCAAGCCCATTCATCTGAGCCCAGTCACTAAACCACAAAAGGAGTCTGAAACCTGGGGCCAGGACAGTGGAATGCACATAAGCACATCATTACAAATATCAGAGGTATGAGCTTCAAAAGCAAGGGCTACACCAAACAAGCAGCAAGTGTGCAGAACTTACTGGGTTCCCATTTGGTAGGCTGTTCATGGTCCGGGTGAATCGGATCACGTGGCCATCCCCACGTCCTGCTGGCCAGGCTGGCACAGCACCTGGCAGTGAATTGGTGTCTTGCAGCGGTGCTGGATGGGTAAAGAGCACATCAGCCTGTGGCCTCAGGCCATCGTTACTGTAGGAGTTCTGGCCCTGCAGCAGAGGACCATCTGCCTGCTTCTGAACCCCTGAGACTTGTGATGCCAGTGAGTTCCCAACAGCGTGATTCTCCTGATTGACCGGAAAAGCCTGCAGGGAAGAGAGGACAAGAGCAAACTCTAGATGAACAAGCTCAGTTCCCTCCAGTTCAAAGCCCCATCCTGAAAACCCACAGAATTCTGTGGCTCTCCCCTCCCTGGGCTTTCCTGGGAGTACCACACCTTCTGCCTCATGAGCTGCAGCTGGCTGTTGGCTGGCACCATGGGCTGCTCCTTCAGCACCTGAAACTGCTGCTGCCCCTTCCCAGCTCCTCCTGCTTTGAAACTTGGCATCTTCTGTAGAGCTTCCTTGAGCTGCCTGAACTCTTCCATCTGGGCCTGAGAGGATGAGAAGGGTACAGAGAAACCTCACACAATAACAGGGTTAAACAACTCCTTGCCGAGAGCAGCAACTCTTTCATAGCCAGTTGTTCAGCCCAGATACACTACTAAAGGTATATATTTTATATATATAAAAGGCTAATGACAATCCCAAGCTATTCTTCAGCTTTGCCTCCAGACTCCATGGATATTCGGTACTCCCCCTCTGCCAGTCTCGCATCTTATTTTATTGGGGGGTAAAAGTATGCAGGTGCTGACCCACGACAGCAATTCTTTGCCCAACGCCACTTAGTGCGTGAGCCATTCACATCACTCTGCCTTTGCACAAGAACTGAATTCTGGGGCTTATTAGGTGTGGCTCCCCCTCCTCCTATGCCTCACACACATACCTTCAGGTCAGCTTTTTCATCCCGTGGAGGCATTTCTCCATGGATGTTCTCATCTCAGCAGGGCTGACCATAATTGGCATAATCCTACTTGACAATTCAATTTACTTCGCAAGACAAATAAAAATTAATTCTCCCAGACTGTTAAGAAAATGCAACACTTTTCTCTCTACTGCAGCTTATTTATTTCTTCCATCTCCAAACCTGAAGAGTAGGGCTTGAAAAAGCTACTCAGGAAAAGCTCCCCACTCCTACCCCAGTTATTTATAGGAAAATGAGGGGGGGAGAGCTTTTCATGTGCTTGCCAGGATACCTGGAAATGGACCAAATTAGAGACTGGGCAGAGTAGGAAAGCTTCCAAGCAGCACGGAAAGTTTAGCAGGAAATTAATTCCTGAGCAGGCTCTGTTGATTTCAGTTCTTCCCCCTGAAATTTGACCTTAAAATTAACATTAAAGAAAACAAACAAACCCCAACAAAACCACTCAAAGCTAATGTAAGAGGAATGAGGAAAGGAAAAGGAAGCCAAGAACAGCTCATGGGATATAGCCCTAGCTAGTAAGAGACTGCTCCAAGTCAGAACAAACCAGATGGAAGCAACTTGTACCCATCAAAAGCCTGCTAAGGTGGTCAGCCCAGAGGGAAAGCAGCTTTAGACCAGCCTTCATGCACAGACTCCCACACGCTGTTTGCAAGCTGGGCATACACCATGTGCTGCCTCTGTGCCTCATTTTACCTGACAGACCACCTGATATGACAGCTCCTGCAGGCTGGGCTTGTGACACATGTTAATTTTCCAAGGATTAACACGTTGTCTAGAATGCAAATTGCTCCTCTAAACTTTCACCAGAAGGAAGCAAGATCTACAACGGGATACTCGGTGCAAATAGACACCGTGATAAAGAACTGCAGCGCTGAGAAAGAAGCTGGGAGTCTTTGTGGGTGTCTGCTCTGACACACAGTATCTCCCCACACCGTAGGCAAATGCAATTCCATTCACCTTTCTGTTCTGGAACACCAATTAGATGCTACAAAGGACTGATGAGACAATTGGATAGAAAACTTAGATTTAACAGTAGGCTCACTGTTAAAAAGATCCAAAGTATTTTCTGAAATCCTTAGGACAAACCACTGCCACTTCTGCAAGAGCCAGAAATAGCAGTCAGACAGATGGCTGGAGCACGACTTTGTTACACGACTGTCTACTACATGCAGAGCAAGGAGCTGAGTCGTGTCTCCAACACCTGGGGCAAATCCTTTTAGTCTCTTAATTCTGGCAAGAAATAAACGACAGTGAGCTGTTTCTTGCAAACTATTTTCCCCCATTGGTCACAACACTGAAGGGGCCAAAAGTTAAACCTGGCAGCACAAAAGCTGCCACCAAGTTTTCCAGTCTGCAAGTGCTTGACTTCGTAGCCTCAGCCATCTCTTGCACTGGCCCAGCAAGAAAAAAACAGAAATATGATGAAGAAAGGACCTTTGATCAACTGATACTGACCCAAGTTGTCAGCAGCAGAGGCCTGTATGGTGGGAGCTGACTGGGTCTCAGTGTTGCTGGAGAACAAGCTACAGCGCAGTGACATTGGCAGCTACTTGGAAAGTTTGGTCAGGAGGCCTAAAACTTAAGGCTGAGATGCATTTTGATAGCAGGAGGTGTGAATGTAGGCTTGCCAGGGGCGCTGGAGAAGCTTGTAATTGCATGCTGTTTCTAGTCCTGCTGTGGGCTTGCTGGTCTGACCCCTCCAGAAGCTGGAAGTCTGTTTAGTTTCCAGGCAGTACCCCTGCAGAGAATCCTACGAGTCTGCCTGAGCCACACGAGGGAGCAGGGTAAAAAAAAAAAAATAAAAATGGTAAGTCACAGTTATGAAGGGAGAAAGTCAAATAAACTGGCAGTCCACCTGCGACCCCTCAAACCACACCTGACATGAGCCAAAATGCTGTCAAATGCCAGCTGCCTGCAATGCCAGGAACCTGGGTCTCCTGCTGGGAGCATCCAGTTATCTGTGAAGTTTGCAAAGCCCTAGAGCCACTCAGTCCCTGCTATTTTACAGGGCAGACCAGGTCAGAACTCAAGAGCAATCTTGTAGAAGTCAAAAGCCACTACCCACTACACCTCCAGTTCAAGTTTAGCCCCCTGAACTGGATGCTGATCAGTTGTCAACAGCATCTAACCACAACTAGCTAATTGCTTCTGGGCTTATCCTATAATCCAAGGGAGTGCTTGACAGAAGGCTGTTAATTAACAACAGAAAAGAGTAAGTCACACTGTGACGTGACTTTTTAAATCTATTTACAAAGCTGCTTGTGTCTTGGCTCAGTAAAAGAGCCTGACAGATGCAGTAGAGACATTAAGTCCTCCCACTTCTCCCAACATATCCTGCTTTCCCCCTTCTCCCAAGTCATCTGGGAGCTCCCAGCCTCAGCTGGGTGAGCAGTGTTCTGAGGTCAGGACTTCCAGTGTGCTGAAGAGGCTCACACCATCTCCACAGCACGAGCACCATACCAACAAAACTTTTGGTTTTCTTTGTGGGTTGGGTTTTTTTTCTTTTTTGTCCCCCACAGACAAGTGCTTTTCTACCTCTCCAGTCTTAAGCAAACACCTCTTGCACATCTGCCCTGGCCTCCAAAAGCATCTCTCCAACACTTATTACTGAACACTAATTTTTTTTTACCTAGCTCTAATTGTTGAGTGTCTATTTGTAGCCTCAGCAAGCTGGGCAAGGCACCTCTGCAATGCTGTTTCTCTCTGCAATTAATTTTATAGGCCTAAATGGAGACAATTCATCATCGTTTAGAGTGGAAGTATTTGAGACAGGAGGCATTGCAGGGCTGGGAATATGCTGGTTCATGCTCACTGGAACCACAGAGACTTGTGTAGCATACCTGTATTTTCAGCTACTGGGACAGACTCCAGGCTGGAGAATATTCCTTGGACAGAATGCGTACATACTACCAGCACCAGCTTAGCTAACTCACTGCACTGGAGTACAGCTGAGAACTAGATTTATGATTTATAGATTGTCCCATACAGCCACAAACATCCCCTTGTTGATTACCTGGGCATTAAGGAGCTGAGAGTGCACTTCCTGGTGGGCCTTCCGAAGAAGCTTGCTCTCTTCTCTGAGTTTAAAGACTGTGTCTGCAAGAGGAGAAGAAATCTGCTTATTTTCCTAACTGTACAGCCTCTCTTCCTTACCATAAATTCCTCTTGACCTCACAGATCTCGCCAAACCCAGGGATTCTGGTGAAGCACTAGGTGGGGGCTAGCCAAACACACTGACAAACCCAGTTTGTTCCTTTCAGCACTTGGGAGCCCTGCCCATCATCCAAGGAACTTCTGCCTCTCTGGGGTCTCTCTGCTAACTGTTGCTATCAAAATAAGTTTGTGGGGGTTTTTTTCTTCATTTCCCTTACCCACTGCAACTGAAGAGCAGGGAGAGCAGCAAGCAGCAATCACTGCCCCTACCTGCAGTAACTGGAAGGTTGAGGAAAAAAACTCCAAGAGAGATCTGCCAGGTCTCCTGAACCAACAACAGATCCAATAAGGAACTTGCCTCCTACTGCATAGAGAAGCTGCCTCTTGAAAGGCTGGTACAAACAAAAAAAAACCCACGACCCACTTACAGAACACAATCATGGGACAAGCTGGTCCTCAGGCACATTTATTCCTGGTCCTCAGGCACATTTATTCTTATGCTGTCAAGTAGGAAGCTCGTGCCTTGCAGCCCCCAGGTTGGCCTCCCTTCGAGCTCTTCACACACTCTTAAGTACTTCAGTGACACAATGCTCTTATATTTCACTGCCTGGAATATAATTTTGTATTCTCCAATAAAAGGAAAGACTGTGTCAAAAAGCATCAGCCTTATTTTGGATCCTGAAACTCTCTTAAACCATCACTAGAACTGCCTGTGCTGGGATGCAGCTGACAGAAGCCAGGGATGGCCCATGCTCCAGTTGAGCTACAGAAGGGCTAAGGAGCTGCACATCCAGAACTCTTCCTCCAGCATTTGCAGACCTTGCACAGGCCTGTAGAAGAAACACTGTCCTCTCCAGAACTCAGTTCTTCAGTTGTTTCTCTGCCTGGTGTTTTCTCAGCCCTCCATCACACTCACCCTGCAAATTTGTGACTTCACTGTCCTTTTCCTGCTGCAGCTGGGCATATTTCTGGCTGTGGGTCTCCAGCGTCTTGCGATGCTCCAGTTTCAAGCTGTTGTGCTGTAGCTGCAGGTCAAGCAGCTGCTTCTTAACATCTTCATGCTGGTTCTGAATATGAAAAGAAGTGACAAAGAGTCAGTACAAGGAGAAGAGTAATTTAGCTATCGTCATGTGCTACTCGAGTGCCTCTATTTAATAAGTTGCTTGGGGAGGCAGAAGAGATGCTCAGTCCTTCGGTAAGGTAGCCAGAAGCCTCAGAAAATATTGCATTCAGTGGGCCAGAAGGGATGTGAAATGCCACTTAAACTCTGTTTTGTGAAGCATTTTGGGAGGTCTTCTTGGAAGCCACTAAACTGGAAGCTGAATGTGGTAACAAGTCCATTCCTGCCTGAAAAAGGAGATGGAGATTCTGGGACACAGCCAAGAACTACTCCTGCTTCCCAACTTCCTTGCACACCCTGCTCTGCTAGAGCAGGGCAAGCTATAATATTTGCCACTATCAAACCAAATGCCTGTGGAACACTGCACAAATCCAAGGTCCTTTCCAGAGTCCCAAAGATGCTGAAAGACATTACCTGCAAGGATCACTTCCACAGAGCATCAGTCTGCACACTGATGAGTGGAGGAGCTCTCCTTTAAGGAGGGCTAAGGTCTAACTCCCACCACCTTTCTGTGCACGGGTACTGCTTGTCGCTTAGGACACACGGACACCTTGACACTCACGTTGATCTCTGCTTGATTTGCTTCCTGGTAGCCTGGCTGTTCTCCCACTCGCCACTCCAACCGGCTAGAGTGTGAGGTGGCCCTTTTGCAAGGGCACCACATCCTCTCAGATAGAGAGACTAGAGAGCCCACGTTCCCCAGAGTAACACGGGACTCACAGCCATAAAATGCCAGGATAACAAGACTCTCACAAGACCACAGGCTATTTCAAGCAGGCCAAGAAATCATCAGATAGAAGTGGGTTGAAGAGTTGTTCTCTTCTCCCCTCCCCTTTTACAGAGCCCAAGAACAAAACATGCTGAGACATCCTTTTGGTCAGACCCATTGAACCAGAATTCACCTCCTTTTTTGCTCCCATGGTAACCTAGAGAGTCCTTCCACACTCAGTTTGTCAACACCAATTATGTATGCAGATTGACTGGCTCACAGGTGAACCCTGGCCCTTCCACACAATAGCTGCTCAGAACTCAGGCAGCAATTTCAATCAGCCTTCCTGTAAAAAAAAAAAAAAAAAAAAAAAAAAAAAAAAAAAAAAAAAAAAAAAAAACTTTTTTAAAAGGGAAGGGGGTGGGGAGGGGAAAAGGGTAAA
>JAAGNO010005533.1:0-14194 GCA_033439905.1 Ceryle rudis | reverse complement strand
CACCCAAAAACGCCCTCAGAACCTACGTAACAAATACAAAAACAGCTCCTGGAAAAAAAAAAAAAAAAAAAAAAAAAAAAAAAAAGAAAAAAGAAAAAAGAAAAAAAAGTCTTCTTCTTTTAAAAAAACCCCAAACCACTCAATGCTATCGATGATTGCATTTATCCCCAGGAAACAAAGCATCTGTGGCCCAGGCATTCTCCCCTGAAGCAATTATCCTCTACTAAAAAGAGGGAAATAACTGTGCTCAAAAAATACATGCAACACAGGGGGGGAAGCTATTGGTATGGAGGGGTCCCAGAGACAGAATAAAGAGGAGAGACAAGGATGTCAGGTTAATCATATCACAAGATCAGGAGGGAAAATAAAGAGAATAAAAGATTCCTGCTCTGGCTTTCAAAGACATTAGGTACTTACAGTTCTCATCAGAGCCACTGGCAGAAAGTACTGCAGAGGAACCACATCCCTAAAATCATTTAGACACTAAACACCTCGGAAGCCACCAACATTAGGCAAGTGAGAATTGATTTTAACAAGAAACACTAAGCAATTTAAGGAATTTTAAGTCCTCATCAGCTCAGGTCAATTAATTCCTAGCCCATATTCTATCTAGCGGGTGATGTGCATAATGTCTGTCCCCAGACTGCTCACAGTCAGGAAGAGGGAGGGAAAATTCATCCTTTGATACCAGCAGGAAGCTGAAGAGAGAGATAAGTGCTTGACCAAGGTCACAGAAAGCACCTGAGGCCCAGTCCAGCTCATTAAGCACACAGAGCATCCTCACTCTCAGCTTGTTTCCAAGGACGCTTGCAACCAATAGATGCAAATTTTAGTAGGAATCTAAAGATGCCGCTTTATTGTAGTTGCAGGACAGGAGGTCTGGAACATGCTACATCTGATTATTTTTCAGAGAAGCAACTTAGCTGTAAGTAGAGCATTCCTGAGCCAGGCAGTTCTACCAAAGCTAGGTATGCTGGCAGCCCCGAGGGAGCCACGGACCTCTCCTGTCCAGAGCTGCCTGCCTGACTGTAACATCACTCCCTTCTCTACCTCACAGATATGCTGGATTACTCAGCCAAGCACAAACTGCAAGACACAGCACACGAGTGTTGTGCAAATCATGTACAAACGCAGCCTGGGGTGAGGGAAGGCAGAGACTGTGCTGTCCTGACATTTTACTCTGCCCCTACCCATCACGCCCAACACTGCAACAAGGAGAAATCGTATCATTCAGGAAGTCAGCGAATCATTCAGATATCAGGAGTCCTTCAATTCAGCTACCACGCTGCACTCCTGAGGGCTGGCCTGTCTTTCAGCAGTTGTAAATGTAGTTCAAAAAAAAAACCCAACATTTATTTTTTCTCCCCCCCCCCCAAAAGGAGGCAAGAAAAAGGGAGCCGGGACGAAATGCTCTCACTGTTCCCTTGAGACAAACAAACCAGAGCATTCTGCTCAGCCTGCAGTTGCTATGAAGAGGAACGTTACTATTGCAAAGCGTTCCCAGAATCTGCAGTGCTGGATAATACCCAAGAGACAGAACTGTACTTCCCTTTTCCCCAAGTTTGAATCCAAAAGCCAGGCAGCTGGAGGTCCAGCTCTGCTCAGGAAATACAACCCAGCGGTGCTAAGTGTTGCTGGAACCCAGCCCTCTTTCTACATCCCAGAATTAAATTACCGTTTCACTGCCAATGCTCTAACTAAAATCGTTTAAAACCAACCACCACCAGCCACAGTCGAACCACTCTAACAACGGCAAGATATGCTTCAGGTAGAGCATGAGATAAGCTATAAAATGCTATGAGCCACCCCCCTCTGAGCCTTTACGAGGCCATTGTATTAGCCCAAAGGGCAAGTGACGGTGAATAGCCCCATTTTCACAGTAAGAGACCCAGAAAAAGAACATGCTGAACAAGAGAACTCCTGCGTGATAAACTGCACAAAGACTCCCATTGAAATGAGGTGTAGGTGAAGGCTGCAATCTGATACAAAGCCCAGCAGAATAAATAGGAAACTGCCCTGAACCTGAATAGTCAGGAAGGAATGTAGATCAACACCACTGCGTGGTCTCCTCCCTCTGTGCTGGCAAGAGTTGCAGGAAACCCTTGGTCTCTCCAAGGCATCTCTGGGAAGCGAGAGCACCGACTCTCCTTCCAGGGAGCATTCTTTAACCCGCAGCAGATGGTGAGTACGTGAAGCCAGACTCCTCCCTTACCTTCAGTATCTTGTGCTGGGAACTGAGGGCCCCGTATCTGTTCATAGAATCTTGCTGGAAAGAAAAAGATTCAACAGTGCCATTAGATCCCAGAAAAACCCAAGGCTGGGAGAAACACACACGAGCACCTGCCCAGCCCCTGCACACACACACGGGGACTGGGAACCAGCCTGCTGAGGTGACCAGAAGAACACTCAGCCTGAGCATGGCTAGAAAAGAACCCTTTCAAAACAACCTATCCACCAGCTAATTAATTGCACTGTCTTGATTCACATTCAGACTAGTTTGTCCGAGTCTTCAGCAATTTAGGACAGACCCAGTGCTGAGCGAGCTTTGCACTGTAACCCCCCCAACCCCCAAAGCAGGCTGAGCACTCTCAGCAGCAGCTGAGGGGGAGGCAGACAGCACCAGAGCTCAGGCTTTCGCCTACACACAAAAATTGCACCATTTAACAAAAAATTGATCACTAAGCAATTGAAGAAGCCTAAAGCAAACTCCTGTAATGAGGTGCAGCTATCAAACTGAGCTCAACTGGCACAAACCAGCAGCAGAGAGGGATTGACCTGTGTCCACAGAGGGGTCTGTATTAGTTTAGCTGATCTGCTCATGCCTTGCTATGGGTCACATTCTTCCCCCTTCTCCTCAGTGTACCATTTTTCACTGTAGCACCAGCATCTCAGTGTGAAAGCCACCAGCCACCTCTGCTCAAAGGCCAAGTCCCCACAGTAGCAGTGGCACCTGAGAGGGAACAGGCTGCAGCTTTTCCCATTACATGCAGTTTTACAAACATCTGCTAGGATCTATTTGGGTAGCTTAAAGCAACGTGGCTGAGGCACTAAGCAGTACCATGGAAGTGCAAACTAACCACCTTGCAGAGATCTCCACTACAACCCACAATTTAACTTCTACCATAAATGCTCAATATGGTATGAAATATTACCAGCAAGTGAGCACAAACTGCAAGGGAGCTGCCAGCCATTAGAGTATCCAGATATTCATCCTTGACTTTTTCTGTAACAGGATGACATTCACCCACAAATGAGCGGGCTAAGAGCAATTCCTCTTCTCCAGCATCTCATCAACAGATGCTCTGAGAAAGGGATAAAACAGCCTTTTAACTTCAGGTGAATGGGACAGGCTGTAACCCAGGGATGTATTTCTTCCTAACCCTCACTAAGGGTCCTTTTCCCCGCCCAGTGAGAAGTCCGCAGGGTAGTGGAAATCATTTGACAATCCCTGGAGACAGAAAACAATGGATGTGCTTTCCCCCAACAACACCATGGCCTTTCTTCCCCATGTTCCCTGTGGTGTGCCCTGCATTCAATTTCCCCAGGACTCTTCGGTACCATGAAACAGCAGTTTCCTTTTCAGACTCCCTGCTACACCAGGAGCTGGCAGTCAAGCCATCCACTCTGCTATCACACATGGGAGAACAGGCAGAATAGCTCTAGCACACACCAACAGCCTTGCGAGGTGGAGTCAGCCAAAGTTTATCTTGTACCATACACAGTCTTTCATGCCTTCCAGACAGCAGCCCTGACCTCATGACTGCTGTGGCCCTAGAAAAATCTTTACCATTATTACACACTCTGGGGAATAAACCATACGTACCTTCTCCTTATTGAGAGCTTCCTGAGCTTCTAACTTATACACCAAAAAATCTAGAAATAGAAAAGACAATTTAATGAGCTGGAATTTAACTCAGATGTGGTTTATATTTTGGTGGGTGGAGGGAAGAAGGAAATCAGCCCCTTGCTGAGCAAAAGGCTGGAATGCAGATGCTGCTAGGAGACTGCACTCAATGCCCTCAAAGGTGGTAGGATTTCCTGCCATCTAGACTGGCCCAAATGCCTTTTCTTTCTTATTCTATAGGCGAGTGCATTGGCGACTTCCTACTTCAGCACAAAACCAGCTACATTTTGACGGCACTGAAGCTGTGGAGGAATTTGGGGTGCTCTGGAATTAGAGATTACTATGGAAAAGAGAAATCAAGAGCTTCTGTGAGACCAAAAGGAACTCACCTGCTGATCTTATTCACACTACTTTTTAAAATGGGACTGTCCCGTGACAAGATAACTTTATTAGGATGCTCATTTTCTCAGTCAGTCCCCAGCAAATAAATGCAAGAGGGAGAAATGCAGCTTCTCCCTTAGCTACGCAGCCACGTAGCTGCAGCCGAACCCGGAAGCGGTATGTCAATGTTTCCAGGAACGCAGCGCGTGGAGGAGTAAGGAGCAGTGATGTCACTCCACATACCAGTTCTGAAGATAAAAGCCAAGCTATTCAGTGTCCAACAACAATCAGGTGCAAATGGCTCTGGCATCTGTTCGCTTTCTACTACCTTTTGTATTTCATGCTCTTAAAATACCCTACACATGTCTATCTACTTTTGTAGGTCAGCTTTAAAGGATGGCCCCACAGGACAGCTGGAGGGTTGGCCAGCCACCCGTGCAAGAGACTCACCTTCCTTTGTCTTCTTGTGTTCTCCTCGCTCCTTCTGCAGGGATCGTTCCAGCCGGGATCTGTGCTCATACACAACTAGGGAAGCAAAAAGAGACAGAGCATGAGATAAATCCTGAAATTGCTTCCCACATTCTCTTCCCAAAACAGGCCTCTCACAGGTCACGCAGCCAGGGGCACACATGCACCTCAAATCTTGCTGTAGACTGGGCCAGCAAGTACCCAAGGCAAAAGAGCCTTTCCTGGTTTGCAGGGCCTACCTCACTCTGGGTTTCCAGGCTTAAGTACACAGTAGCTCCCATGTAAAATCCAGACCAAGCAAATAGACAGTCCTGAAACGCGCACAAATACCTGATGTGCCAAACAATGAAAAGGTCAGGTCCAGCTACAAGCTGTTTGCCCTTCTTTGTCAACTGCGAACAGATACGGTCTGGAGCAGGCTGGTGTCAGCTGGACTAGAGAGAATGGATATTCCTGGTACAACACACCAGTCTGTGAGTACCTGCACTCCAGCTTTGCCTTGACATCTAAACTGTGAAGCCCAGGAGATTGCTTTAGTGGCCAGTACCTAAACTGTGAATTTGTGGGCCAAGTCTGCTCTTGAGATAGCCAGAGCCTTCCGGGTCATCTGCTCTGCAATGGCATCAGCAGCACGCAGGAGAGACATTTTCTCCCCTTACGCTACCCAACCATTAACTTGCCCCCAGGCCACTAAGGAAAAGTGAGCCAAGCAGCTCCCTCTCTCATGACACACCACATAGCAGCTGTACTCCGCACAGGAGCCGAGCAGGGAGAGGGATGAGGCTGCTTCATCCATCAGCCACATGACAAATGAAAGTGCCAGAGAAGCTTCCTGATGGATGATGA
The DNA here is from genome assembly GCA_033439905.1 of Ceryle rudis. NCBI lineage: Eukaryota > Metazoa > Chordata > Aves > Coraciiformes > Cerylidae > Ceryle > Ceryle rudis. The sequence continues at coordinate 8,655 of JAAGNO010005533.1, read as the reverse complement.
TTTTAATCCACTCCGATGTCTGAATGCTAACCCAGAGCTTTCCCTGAGTCACAGCACTCAGCTGCAACAGGCTCCTCCATCCCCTCCGCACAGACACTGCCACATGCCAGAGTGGCACTGGGCTGCAGTTCAGAGGGGAAGGGTGAGAAGAGAAACTTGCCTCCAAAAGATCTTTGGGGGTAAGTTGTGCCATGATGAACAGTCACCGGGAAAATGAACACAGCAGGATGATATTTGCGTGCATAAAACAAGTGCTAACCCATTCCTTGTTGAAATCTTGCCAAGCCAAGAATCCCAAGTGACTCGTGCTCTCCCTGTAAATAAAACTACAGACTGCCAGCTCCACTGGGGTCATACAGGAGCAGCAAAAGCAGCATAGGTCCTGCATTAACAGGTGGTTTTCTGCCCAAAGGCAGAAAGATTTTTACTTGGGTTTGCTAGCAGTGGATCTGTTGATATTTACAGTGATGTCTCTGCTGAGTGAGCAAATCAGGGGAAAAAAGAAGTGATAAATAAAGCCAGGTACAGTAAAGCGATGAATCTTAAGGGCTTTGCCAGTGTAGTCCAACTGCTTCCTAAGCCTTCTGGGGCACTACCCCAGCCAGGCAGGTAGGTGAGCAGCCTAAACACTGAGGGTAGCTGGAGCTGGGTCAAGAATTCCTAACTGTCACCAGCCACTCTATCTCCTTCCTTCCCTGTTACCTTCCCTAGTTAACAACGACAGATGTCCCAGTGGTGAAGATGCTTTCCCGGGGCTGGGCTACTAGATGAATATTTTCCTCTGAGGTGAGGAAACGACCATATTCTCCAAACCATTATAGCAGAAATAATTGTTTTCAATCTGGAAGGATTTTTTTTCCCTCCTCCTGAGCACACTGGTAAGCAGCAAGCCCATCACTGCAGCTGTCCAAGTGTCTACTTCATGACAGCTTTATTTTTAGAAACACTTTTCCTAACAGACTACTCAGATGTCACCCCGAGGGCTTTCCCAGCCCAGTTAAGCACACAAGAGACTGTGGGTGCATCTTCACTACATGCTGAAAAGCCTTGTTCAATGAAATCGTCATCTTAAGAACATCAGCCACATCCCAAAAGATTTGTAAGCTCTGGGGCACTCATGTTTCTGCCACAAGCATCTCGCCTTCTTGCAGTCTTACCTAGCAGAGCACCTGAGGACAAGTGTTTGATGTGATGGGAACCTCACACCAGCATTGAAAAGTCACGGCTGCTGGGACTATTAGGGGTGCCCAGCAGCTCACAGGCTTTTCCATGCTCTTTCAGGTACTCGGAGCATCCAGTCTGCATTTGCCTCAGTGGTTCTGGGCTTGGTGGAAGTCTCCATGTTGGGGTTTTCCCACAGGGATTTAATTTTATTTTTATTATTATTATTATTATTTTTAGTAACTTGATTATAGTGAAAGGAAACAGAGTCTATGACCAGGGTTAGAAATTCACCCCACACAGGCAGATCACCCACCACCCCAGATCCGTGCAGCTGAAGAACCCAGGGCAATGGGGGCAGTGACCAGCCTCACTGACAGCACATTTGTGCTGCACCACCCAGCACAGCAAAGTGCACGGTGTACCCCAGGAAGCAAGCTGAACAGCTACAGCCTCACTCAAGAAAGCCAAGCACTCTCAGCACAGGACCAGGTAAGTAAATACTTTGTACAGAAAAGGTCTGCCTGAGTGACCCCAAGCTACCAGGTTCTGTTGATCTCCCATAGTACGTGGGAAAGCCAAGCAGAGGAAAGCACCTCTAGCAATAGGCTTGTGCTAACACCCGTAACCACAAACCTTAATGTAAGCACCCCAAAGCAGAGGAGTCTTCAGGAGGAACTCCGTCGCATAGGCCGTTTATTCAGAAATTTAGGGGGGAAAACCTGGGTCTTATGGCACTTCTTTTATATGAAAAGCTGAAGTAACCTCCAGTGACTAGAGAAAAAAGTTTGGATCTCTCTGCCATTCTTCCAAGTCTCCAGAGGCCAGAAGAGGCGGGTTCAGCTTTACTGTAAGCAACTGCTGCATAAAGTAATCTCTCTGCTCATCTTTGTGGTGGACTACAGCAACAATTCAGCAGACCAAAATGGCACTGTAGAGCTTCAGAGGACAGGAAGCCAGGAAGTCTTTAACAATTTGCAGTTACAAGGGAGAATGGAGGGTGGCCACTGTCTAAATCCAGGCTGGAATTCAGCCAGAACTCAGCACTAAAGTACCATCACCTGCTGCCAAATGAGCTAAATTGCAGATCTTGAACTGCTGAAACAATTAAATCCCTTGCAGTGCCTTGCCTTTGGGAAAGAAGAACAGGTCAGGCCTTCCCCAGACTCAGTCTCATTTTAAAAGAGGACAGAAAACAGGGTGATTGTGTGAAGGGGTTGCCTCATATACCCCAAGAGTGTTGATAAACACCTGCCAGGGAGAGTTTAAGAGATCCGTAAAGGAAGAGTGATTCCAGTCTTGCCAACAGTCCCAGGTTTTACTCTCCTTCTGCTCAAGTGGTTTCATTTGAGCCGTGTCTGGGAACACCACATGTGCATGCCAGCTCCCTGCTTCCACAGAGAAGGCAGCAGGGCCATCAGATTTGCTAAAATCTCGTTCTGCTAATGAACTATGCACTGTGCGTAGTTCGTTAGGGCCATTTCTATGCCAATAGCACATACTGTGGAGGGTGTCATCGCTGTCCGTGGCTCCCAGCCCCAAGCAGCTCTCAGCACACAGAGATCAATGCTCACTCCCACATGGCACCTGCTCCTTCCCCTCTCCTAGCCAATCACCCCCAAAAAGCTTTCTTCTCTGTTGCTTTCCTTGTTAGAGGCATCAGATACTCCTGCCACTCTCCATCCAACTAATCGCCCATGGCACCAGCCACTCAGGCTCAAGAATCATCCAGAGTGAGGGACAAGGAGAGCAGAACAAAAGCCAGATTCATCATACCTCTGTCTCTGACCCAGAGAGATGGCAAAGGAATGGCAGAGTGGGTAAAAGACACCCAGTGGAGAAGACAGGAGTGCTGCACTCTTGTGCTGAGCCACTGTGTGATGGCAGCCTGATGTGAGGGAAGATTCCTCCATCCCAGACACCAGTTTGATGTGCCAGATGACAGCTCAACAGCCACGGCCACACATACAAGATACTCTGCACTTTAAGACTTCCATAAGCAGGCTCCTATCTGCCCACCACTAGGCTGCTCCCACCAGCCAAATCAAAAAAGAAGCTTTGCCTTTGTTAAAATTGTTGGACAAGGAAGTGTCTTCTCAAAATAAAAAGGGTATCCATGGCAACACTGTATTTAGCAATGGGAGGACTGACAGAGGGTTCAAAACCCCAGCAACAGGCTATGGCTCTGTCATTCAAACATATTTGCATGGAAAAAAAAAAAACCAAACCACTATTATAAGCCCATCTCAGTTGTTTGCTTGAGCCTGCTGCTTCCAAAACTGGGGTTCCCTGAGGCTACCACTGTCATCTTATTCTCTGAAGAACCAGCCCCCTCTCTGCAAGAGAAGGGAGAGGTGCTGACACACCAGAAAGGAATGTGGCCTAACTTCTGCCCTGATGATCTTCCCATCTCAGAATCGTAAGATGAAGGTGGAAATCGCTGGGGCTGTGCAACACGTTAGGAGCTGTAGCTGTTTGACTGCCTTGCGATACAGTAAGAAGAAATGGAAACGCAACGTAAGCCAATAGCAGTGAACCTGTACACACACTAGAGCAATTCACAGGACTGGGGTTTTTTTTAAAGCATGTTTCCTTGAAAGACAAACAAAACATAGACCACACTTTGCTTTCCCAGTTTACCGGTAGAAACACACAACCTTGAGCTCGAGGGGCTACAGACAGTGTTACATCTGCATCACAACACTGCACACAAAACCACCAGAAAAGGTTTAACCCCGAAAGGCACATATGTTGGTTGAGTCACAGATCTGCAGAATTCCCCAGCAATACAGGCTATAGAAGCAATGTCACTCGATATGTCAGCGGAGGTCAGGTGGATACTCCATATTTGATTTTATCCTGAGGAAGAGCTCTCGATTTAAACAGTATTCTAAATCCACTTGTTACAAGAAAGTGCAAATTAATCTCTTGACCTTGAGTCACTAGAATCACTGGCAAACAATATTTTGTTCACATAAAATCATTCTGTGGGCACTCCAGAACCAACCCATCCTCCAGCATTACACACACAACTGCTGGCTACCAAAGACTGGACTCCCACCAAACCTCTCTGCACGGACCTTGGTAAATCCCTCTAGAGACTCCAAATCTAGTGTCAGGTTCTGGAAATACAGTTTTGGCAGATGCAGTAAGGATAGAATGATAAAGAAGAAAAGGGTTCAGCACTGGCTAACGTGTCCTCAGCCTCTCTACCGAGATTTCTCCACAGGCTAAAATGTCATTCTCCCACAGTCAGACATTTATGTAAGGAGGACAAATGAAGGGGGAAGGGGGGGTGGTGGTGGATATAGATATTACACTTGCCTTCCAGTCTTCTGACAGCTCTTGCCAGAAGAATCAAGTGCTGGTCAGTGGGCTCAAAAAAGCCAATTCTTCCTCCTCCCCTCTTTATAGGGAGCCCTGCGCTGCAGCATCTATCAGGCCCAAACAAGCAGGTAAGACTTTTCTAGTCACAGCTCAATCTCTTGACAAGACAGCTTTGCTTCCTTGCAGAGGCAATGGGCAGTAGACAAACTTTCCTAAAGGACCCCCTCCCTCTCGATACACTTTCCAGACAGCCGCTCCTGCAGGCTGGAGAGTGCAGCCACATCTCGGAGCCTTCCCAACCAGCCTCTCCGAGTCCTGTTTCCCTTTCTACTGCTTCACATTTAGAATGACACAGGGCTAGTCTTTACGGCCAAAGGGAACTACAAGGAGAAGAAATGGAATAGATGTGACGCAGCTGAACTCGCCAATCCAGCGCGCTCCGTTCGCCTTGCTGCTGTGAGCAGTAATTCAGATTCAAGGCTATTCTAATTCTAGACAGCAAAACCGGGGAAGGAAATAGGAGACAACGTCTTCCTAGAGCTTTTTAAAGCCAAACGCTCAGCCTTGCTTCACAAAGGCAACCCTGCTCATTGCTGAGCTGTGCAGGAAAACCACCAGCAGGTAACGCTGGGAGAGAGGGAAGTTCAGACGGTGTGTGCACACACGCACAGAGCAGGTCACTCACCTTGGAGCTGGGCAGACAGCGCTTCCTGCTGCTGTTTGTATTTCTGGGCCAGGGCTTCGGCGTTCCGCACCTTTTGCTGCAAGTGGCTGTACATGAAAACTCCCGAGCCCAAACATGCCACAGTCACCAGGCAAAACCCGGTCTGCAGAAGCCCCTTCTGCCTCCTCGAACACATGCCAGTACCCATGATGAGGCCGAAGCAAAACGATGTAGCGCTCGCTGCCTCTCCGGCGTTGCTAAAGCATCCGATTATTTTTGCCCAACAGCCCGTTTCCTCCGCAAATTCGCAGATCCCTGGGCAAGATGGGATCAAAGTCTCGCCTTCGCTCCTTTCCAGCCCTTAGAGAAGCGGAAGACGCTCCAGCAACGTTTTATTCCTCATCGCCCATCGGAGAGAAGCGCAGCGCCGGTGTCCGGGGGGAGCGGCCGCGGTGCCGGCGGGAGCATCCTTCGGCTGCGAACCGCGCCGAGGGACCGGCCCGGGAGACGGCTCCCCCGGGGCTGCCTGGGCGGAGGGCGAGGGGAACCGGCGGAGGGGAGAGAGGAGAAGGAGGAGGAAAACTTTTGCTTCCCATGTGCTGCAGTGGAGGGGGGGCGGGAAGGGGGTACGGCCGCCTTTGGCTCTTCCCACCTCCCCCTCTGGAGCACCGACCGGAAAAAATAACCCAGCGGGACGAGCGGCTCTCGTGCCCCCTCCCCGCGGCTTCCCCCACCGGCAGCCCGAGAGGAAGCGGCGGCACCGGGGCCGGGAGACCGGCCAGGAAACCGGCGGCGGCATCCGGGCTGCCGCGGCGGCGAGTCCGCCCTCCGCGGCGGGAGGGGCGGCGGGCAGGGCAGGTGCCGCCCGTCGGGCGGGGGCCCGCGGGAGTCACGGGCAGCCGGCTCCGGAGGGCGTGTGGCGCGCGGAGAGGGGCGTCCGGCGGGACGCGGCGCCTCCCCGGCTGGCCGAGGCCTGATTCCCGGGGCGGCGGTCGGAGGAGAGGCCGGTCAGGTTGGAGCGTTTCGTTCTGGCAGTTGCTCAATAGCGGGTGGCGGGTGGTTGCGGGTGCCCGGGGCTTTCCGGCCGCCTCCTGTCTGGGGCCGGAGCTCCCGCCCCTGGGAGGGCTCCCGCCCGGCAGAGCCCCGGGTGTTGCAGCCTCTCAGGTGCTGGGACCTGCTGCGCAGGTGTCAGCGCTCAGGGGCGCGCAGCGAGGGCCGGCTGGCGCAGTTGTCCCCCTGATGAAGGCGTAACCGAGGGGAGACTTTACCCCTTACGTGCCATTTTATTTTTCTTTGAAGGTCGCTTGGCATGCGTGTAAACCTGCAGTGGTGTTGCTGACCGTGTTGTTAACTTCTGTGGGGCTGTATTTATCCCCGTCCCACTTAACGAGGTGGCCCTTACACAGACTGGCCAAGCACGAAATGATGCCCATAACTGACACCGCGCTGGGGATTCACTTTTTCCTCTCTGTGTACTGGCTCTTGAGGTGGGGGGGACAATGGAGTGGCTGAATGGTGGACTGAGGAGGTGGCTGGGATCTGTGATGCTCCTCATGCGTCTTGCCTGTAGGAATGTCACACTGAGTTTTCCCAGGGAAGAACAGAGGTGTAAAGAAATACTTGAAGAGGATGCAAAAAACTGACGTAACAAAAGTACACTGTGTTCCATCACACTTTTTTGCGTTAGCTGTAATGTAACCCATTACAGATTTTGAAGATTGTGATTCTGCATTATTTTATAGAATTATTTTCTGAGACAACAGCTCATTAGTAAACAATGGTCTTAGACAGTGGTGATGATAACTGTGTACCTGTGCTGCTATCTTTAAGGTACAGTTTGAAGAAAATTTTCCACTTGGTCTTGCAGATCTGTGCTCTTTGTTTGCGTTCACATACTTTGGAGGAGCTGTAGTGATTGAGATACTGAAAAAAAGTTGTTTGGTTGGGGTTTTTTTGGGGGTTTGCTTTTTTAAGGTGCTGTAAAGGGGCGTAGTGCCGCACAGGTTCGTATGTTGCTTTGCTTCTTCGAGAGGTTTTTATCATCCTGACAAATATGTCAAAGAGCTCGTGTAATAAATAATCCTGGTACAAATTATTATTACTATTGAAAGAAATGTGTTTCTTCCAGCTATCCTCAAAGAAACAATGGCGACAGAATCTCCGCGCCGCCCTAGTCGATGTACTGGAGGAGTGGTGGTTCGCCCACAAGCTGTCACGTAAGCACCTTCTGGAAGAATAGCCCTTCCCTCAAATGCTTGTTATTTTCTTGTAGAAGAAGAACTTAGTCTGTATTTTGTTCCCGATCCAGCTGTGAGGTCTTGTGTTGACAGGATGGTTTTGTTGCATTGAGTGTTTTCCAGTAAGGTAAAGCAAGCTGATGTTGCATTCCTGTCTCCTAGGACTGTGCAGGTCAAATTGTCTCTCTAAATGGGAAGTGTGTTGCTTATACACCAAAACCTCCCAAGCTGTACATTTCAGTGCTGAATACCTTGCAACGTTTTGTTGTTTGTTTACACAATTTTGTTTGCTGTGCAAACGCTACACGGGCTGCAGGTCAATGATTGCGAACTTCTTTCTTAGGCTGGAAGGAACGTGTGTAGCATGTGCCTTTCTTGCTCTTCTTTTAATGATAGCGTGTCAGAGGGGTGGATATATTAAAGCACGTAAGCCTGTCATTAAAGTCCTTCAGTAAGTAGAACTGGGGATTCTAATTTTTTGTTTTGCTTAAGAGAACAAAACAGAACAGAGGACGAAGCTTCCTCTCTCCGGTCAGAGTGCCTAGACCGTTCTTTTGCCTGGGCATCCTTATTTTCATTGTTTTCACATGCAAATACTTTCATGGCAAAAGAGCTTGATAAGACAGTCTAGAAGATCTATGGTCTTGTCTTGGTCTGGTACAGGATTTTTGTAGCAGTTTTTTCCTGGGGATGTTTATACTGCTGAGTTGTTCCTGCAAAATGGCCCTAGATGGAAACGTTCACTTGTCCTATCAGTTTCAGCAGCTCTTAGTTTGCTCCTGGAGATAGATCCGTATTTCAAAGTCAAAATTCACTTTATTTTCAGGGGGGAGCACAATAAAACTATCGTTCTGACATAAGAAGTCACATTAGAGGTTTGTCTTCCCACCATGTGATTGAATAAGCTTTTTTTTTTTATTCTAACATTGCAGAATTTCTCAGCAAATAATTTCTATTTGTAATGACCTTTTCTTCAAAGCGAGCCTTGAATAACAGAAAACCATTATAAGAATATTTGTTGTTTTATTAACTATGGTGGCTTGTTCCTGAGGTATATCTTTTCACCTCAAAAATGGCATTATTTCTGATGAGAGTTTGTGTATCCTGAGCAGCTGCAGCATTATTTAGTTAAACTCTTAGTTTCTTACTAACAGAGGATTTCTTTTCTTTTTTTTTTTTCTTTTTTTTTTTTCTTTTTTTTTTTTTTTTTTTTTTTTTTTGTTGGTTTGGGGTTGGGGTTTGTTTTTTTTTTTGTTTTTTTATGTA
>JAAGNO010005532.1:0-21127 GCA_033439905.1 Ceryle rudis | reverse complement strand
CTCGCCCGGGGCGGACGGCTCCCAGCGCTGGCATGGTCGCCACAGTGGCAGTGCCTGGGGACTCGGTGGCCTGGGAGCACTCGGGCTCCTTTGCTGCCTGTGGCAGGTGACAGCAGCGCATTAGCACCGATTTGCTCCGGATGAGACGCGAAGAGCCGCTCGAAAAGGCCTCTTCCAGTGGTGGCCGGCGGCTTGGCGGATCCTGCACCGTGGAAGGAGCCACCCGGAGCCGCGTGCCCGGCAAGGAGGCGCTGGCGGCCGGCTGGATTTTCTGGGGGGAGGTCATTAGTTAACGCATCCGAGGGATGCAGGGGAGAATAACAGCACATCAGTTAGGATGCTAATTCACTCGACTGGCAGCGAGGGCTGCGAAATGACAGCTTGGAGGGGTGCGGGGGAGGGTCTGAAAATGGCAGCAGATTGGTATTTTGAAAGGGGAGGGAAGTTTTATAATGATGAATAAGAAAGATGACATTTGGTGCTCACATTTAACTTGCATTGGCTGTCCGCAGGAGGGTCAGTGTGCGTAACCTCCCGTGATGAGGCCTGGGGCTGCCCAGCAGCTGACTGGGTGTATACCCTTCAGATGGGAACAAAAAGAAAGGCCCAGATAATTAGGCCAAGTTGAACTGCAGGAGGTAGCCAGCTTCTCTGCTGCCTTTTGTATATTCATGACCCAGCTTGATTGATGGAAGGACAGTGTTTGGTGACACTGTCATTTGCAAGTTGAAAGGTAGACTACAGGCTGGAGCTATGCTCAGATGTGCCTTAAAGGGTCCTACAATAAGCTCATTTGGATGCTGATGATGTTCGCATCTGCATTTCTTTGTTTCTAACTGTTTCAGGAGGACATCTGTTAATTTGTATAGATTAGCTTGGATGCTTTCATTTAAAAACATCAAATTATGTAGCAGGACTGTTTATTATAAAAGTTTCCAGCAAAGTTTAAACTGATTCATAAACCACGCAGAGCGTAGTATTTAAAAGCAGGATTAAAAAAATAATAGTAATACCTGTATTCGCATTCAGCCTCCCGTGCCCAGCAGTTAGGACTCGTGTTGCTGCTGCAACGTTATCAAGAAGCGTTAGCAAAAGCATCTGTTGAATTATAAATTTCGGGATAAATGAGGCTTGCCAAATGTCATATCTGCTCAGAGGAGGGCCTCCTGCACTGGACAGTGAAAGCCTTTACGTATGAAGCAGGGGGGGGAGAAGTGAAATGTAATTAATTCGAGAGGGAAAATGCTTTTACTGTGTAATATTTAGTCACATATTTCAGGAATAATAGCGCTACTGTCAGAGAAGTTACATTTTTTACAGGTATTGCTTTCAGAGAGATAGTGGGATGAGAGCTGGGAGGAGGTTGCACGTCTTGGGTCTGGCTGCCCTTGGTGGAGCAGCTGTTGGCTGGCACACCAGAAGTGTCCCCCCCCAGCTTGCACACCAGGATGGGGCACCCCGGGTGGGTCCCTTCGTTCTGGAGCACGCAGACAGCTCCCCGACCCAGCAGGGATTGTCTCCAGCTCACCCCAGCTCCCATCCAGCTCTCGGCCCTTTGCAGTGACCTTTCCTCCTGCGCCCCTTCCCTGGGACCCGCCTGGGGCTGCTGCGGCCGTAAAGCCTGGTCTCGTGCCAGGTACTTTCAGCAACATTAATTCACGGCCGAGCAGGCTCTGTCTTTGCACTTCTGCTCGGCGCCAGGCGTCTACTTCCCAAGGAAGCTGTTGGCATTCCAGCCCATGAGGCCCAGAAACGTGGGATTTGGGGTCTGGAGAATGCACTGAGCTGGGCCAGACCCGCTGCGGGGGCACTTGCCCTGCTGGCAACAGCACTGGTCCAGCACGGGCCCACTGAGGCATCTTCTGCAACTGCGCTTGGAAATTTATATCTGTGACTCCCATATTTGTATTTACTCCAATTAACACATAAACCCTAATTACCCAGATCAAGGGAGCTGGGAGTCTGTAAATGGAGAGCGACGTGGCAGAGTTTGGCAGCTGCTTGAGCACCGAGGTGGCTGGAGATGGGGAAATATCACTTTGGAGGACACTGGCAGCAAGCAGACATGTGGGACCAGGGCTGTGGGGATGTCCCAAGACCTCCTTCTGCTTTTGAGAGGTCCAGGCATGGGCGGAGAGAGTTTGGGGCCAGCCCTCACCCCTCTTGAGCCCTGCATGCAGTTGTGTGACATCCCAACAGATGCCCTCACCAGACAGAAATGCCCGTCACCCCCAGGCTGATGGGCACCCGCAGGGGCAGAGGGCACCTTCCCTGCTCTGCACCCTGCAGCGCTGCGTCCTGGCACGCTCCAGGATCCTGGCAGCCATCCCAGGACCACGTGCGTGTCCTCCTGTCAGAGTTACAGGATGGAGATCAGCGGAGGGTTTCTAGGGCAGCCGGCATGGGGAGAGCATCCAGGAGCTGCGCTACTGGGAGAGGGCATCCCCGGGCAGAGCGCTGCCGTGTGCATGGGTGGCACCTGGGCACCGGGCATCAGCCACCTGCAGCGGCCCATCAGGGTGCTCGGGGCTGGCATGGCCCGCGGGGAGCGGGGCTGGGTGCCAGGAGTGGGGCTGGGAGCGGGGCACAGCCCGCACGCCCTGGCTGGGGGGCGCAGCGTGCTGATGCAGGGTGTTGTGATGGCAGCATATGCTGGCTATTAGTGTGCCTTTTATTTAATTTTTTTTTTTAATACAGTTTACATTGCTGGTGGCGGTGCAGGCTTAATTGCTACCTTGCCTGAACGCAGCTGAGTTTTGTAGTTACTCGAGCGGGAGGTTTTTAAAACTGTGAAATAGTTTCCCTTCCTGCATGCCCCCAGATCAGGTAGAAAATGGGGAGAGAACTGCTAAATGATGTATTTAGAAAAAGCTGTTCTACAAGAGTATTTGAAACATTACAGATCTGCCAGAAGGTCCATTAACATAAATGTTTAACTCAGACACACACAAACTTATGTACCGAAATGAAAATGTTTCATGCATTAATTTGCTGCAGAAGGTACTAACATAACAATTAGAACAACATTCTGCCTGCTTATACTTAAATTTCCTGGGGCAGTGTTTCGGTGTAATGCACGGCGTTGATGGAGGATCTCTCTGGCTCCTTGCGCAGCTCACCGCAGCGCTGCAGCTCATCCTGCTAAATCAAATTCTTACAGTTTTAAACCTGGCGTTGAAGGAACAGGGAGAGACTGACGGCAGCGCGGCGTTTTGGGAAAGGGGGTGCTGACTTTGGTGCCCTCTCCGGGGGCTGTACCCAGACAGCCAAGGCTGCGTCCCCGTGCTCTCGACGTCCCACACCATGTTAGTTCGCTAACAAAGAAACCTGCCTCGTCCTTTAGCTCACTTTGGAAGTGGAGGGCAAAGACAGTTAAAATAAAGCAGAGAAACCGTCGAGCCAGCCAGCGTAGTGCTGGGCTCCTCTCGTTAGCGCTCCCGGGTTGGTTCCATCACATCCGCTGTTTGGGTTGGCTCAGTGCGTTTCCCCAGCCCGGTGCTGCGGGCCGGTCTGCCCCCGCGGAGGGTATCTGAGCCTGCTGGGCTCGCTGCCTGCGAATACGGACGTGCCGGCGGTTCCGTGCCGGTCCCGCAGCTGAGGAGGAGCTGGGTTTTGTTGCTGGCGTGCTGGTCCCGGCACATGGTGCTGCGCGGCAAACCTCCGGCAGCCGCGGCGCGGGGTGGGGGGGCAGCAACTGCAAACATTCCTCCTCCGAGCAAATGCTTGTCCTAAACTGAGCACCGTAGAATAAAAATGGAAACATAAAAATAGCAGTTGGAAAGATAAAACAGCATTTATAGTACTAATAAAACCGTTGTGGCTTCCACAGGAAAACATGCTTTGTAACCTAATGCTTACCTGGAAAGACTGTCGAGTTTCTGAGAGTTATAGCTGTTTTTGTAAGAGAAGCACAGAGATTTGCTTCAGGGCTGAGTGATAGATTCTCCTGCCTGGAGCATCCCAGTGTGTTTATACATGGCTTGTATGGCAGCTTTCATAAGACATTTACCCCATGATTTGCGATGAGCTTATGTGTGAATAATTAATGGCAATTAATCCTTAATTACAGTAATTAGGCAAGTCACAGGAAATTAAGCTGCAGCTGGAGAAGACCATGCCTGGGAAGAGAGGATTGGGGGCTGTGTGAATGTGCCATTCACTGACAACATTACGAGGATGAGCAGCATTCAGCAGCTTTGGCATTTCTATTGGCAGCCTTGGGTAGGACAAGAACGCTCAACATTAGCAGCAATCTATAGTTGTCTACAAGAGTTTTTAGTTCAAGTGCCAAAATGTTATGTTGCATATGGTGATTATCTAAGTTTATTGGTTGCCATAATTCAAATGGGTGTAATTGTTTTTGGCTTGATGGTGACATTAGAAACTGAAGCCTTTATGTGTTCGTAGGTTCTGCTGGCATCAGCCATGGTTCAACTTCAGGAAACAATTCATCCAGGTTTGCAATTATGAAAACAGATATTACAAATGGCTTGAGATTAACGGAGAAATTTTCAGTGATTAAAAAAAGACAACAGCAAAACTGGCAGTTTCTTAGTGGAGCAGCTAATTGCTTTATTATTAGCTGCCTTTCCCATTAAAATGAGGTTTGCACAAGGTGTAGTATGTGCAGAGCCCGCTCTCTGGTTTGGGGAGCGGGACCAAGTGGGAGAGCAGTGGAGGTGCTGGCAGGCAAGGGTCTGCAGGCGGAAGGCCCCATCTGAGAAGATCTCCCGGGCTAATCCCGAGCCGCGCCGTTGTACTCGAGAGCAGATCTGCGCTAGAAGCCTTTTGCCCTGGGCAACCCACAGCGAGGCTGCTTTGCTGCTCGAGAGCAGCAGCCTTCCCCGTCATTAACGTGCAAAGTTTTAAACCTTATGATTAAACATGTTTCCGTAATTTACTGGGTTTCCAAGTAGCGATGTTTGTGCCAGCAACAATCTGGGGCAGAGGCATGGAGGGAGGCACACATTAGTATCAATGAAACCTACAAAAAGCAATCAGTAATTTATGAGTTTGTGGAAAAATGCCCACATGTTCTCATCAAATTATAGGGTTCCTGTAATTTACTCAGTGACTACGAGGTGCACGCTCCCAAACCTGCTGTGGTGTGTTAACTGAACCTCTGATTAGATTTAATCCAAACAACTAATCTGTTAAAGGGTCCTGAATAAATAGGCGATATGGCCAGGCCAGGGTATTATTTCAGACTAAGACGACAACCGATGAGGAGGTCAGCCAATTACACACTAAAAACGTACAGTAATCTGCTGCAGGTCAGGTACGTTTACAGCCGCCCAGCCTAAATACCGCGTGGGTGCCGTCGGGAGTCTCGCGCCGTGCCAGTGGCTGGCAGGGACGGCAGGAGGAAGATCTCTTACGTTTTAGAAATGAAAGCCTGTAGCCAGATGTTTGTGAGATCTGTACTTGTTTGTAGTGTGGAAACGTGTAAAAACTTCAGCTCCTTGCATGTGGAATCTAGATCAATTTTTAATTTACTTGTACGCATGGATGACTCATTTGAAAAAGAAAATTGTGGCATCAAAAAAAAAAAAAAAGACATTTCGGTGTGAATAGGTTGCTGCATTTATCTGTTTCGCATGCACTCCAGAGTGGAAATAAGTCACAGTATCTTAATAATGGTCTTGATTTTATAAATGATTTTTCCCCTTGAAATAAGCAATCCATTCATTTTAATATGTAGAATTGGTTTGCTAGCAGGGCGACAGTTTAAAAAGACTTCCAACTGTGACACAAGTGCAACCATATTGCTTCCTATTACTCGCTAAGGTAGTTGTTTAGAAGAGAGAATGTTCTCCCTGGAAATGTTTAAAGTGCTGTAATTTTATTTAGGATAATGAGGATTTATAACAGTTTTACCATATGAAAACCTGCCTTTAGACAGAGCGAAATAGGCGGTTGCGGTTATTGAGTGTGCTAGCGGTGGGGTTTTGTGCGTGGCGAGGCGAGGGGAGGTGTTTGTGTCTGGTCGTGCAGCGTATCCGTCACCGGGCCCAGAACATTCCCCGCCGCCGCGTGGGATAATTCATCACCAACATGTATGGATTTCTCTGCTTTAATCGCTCTAGATGTTAATTAAAATCCTGTTTTATAGAATATTTTAATTTCGAGATTTGCCCAGCTGTACAGCCTCCACTGTGTTGTCAGGATTGAGCCGTCTAGTAACAAATAGCCGAATTTAAGTCGAGATGGGGATTTGGGGGAAATTCCAGCCTGGCGGAGGTCGCGGGGAGTTTGGCCGCCGCTTTGAGGGGGATCGGGGCTCCGGCGCCATTGCTGCTCCTCTGCTTTGCTGCAAGGTCGTCTACCTTTATTTCTGTTGTTAGGCCTTTAAATTTTTTACCTCATTAAAAATGCTTTTCCTCTCGTTACTAATACTGCTTCCCGTGCAGCATCGGCCGAGCTGAGCTGGTATCGGGGCACTGGCACTGGCTTAGCAGTACATTTAATGCCCTGTTTATAAATATAAAGGAGAAGGAATTGAACTGTTACAGATTTTATCAGGTTTTATCTCCTCGCTGAAAATCTTAGCTCTCAAAACATTTCTAATTTCCCTTATTTGAAGGCTCAAACAGTTTCAAATTACTGCCCGTGGATTGTTCTTGACATCGAGAATGGTAAATTTGAGCTGTGGAAACGCTGGAATGTGTGGTGTGTGCTTTTCCCGAACAAGGGAATTCAACGGGTAAATTACAGTCATTTACTTGGAGTGTAATTTACTGAGAGCCTTTAGGCAAATGCAGGAGAAAGGACAGCGGAACAGAAAAAATAGCTAAAACAGGGGGCTCCCCCTCCCTGTTCACATGAAACACAATCTGTATTCATGTGACAAGGATAATAAAAACTTTCTTATTTAAAATACGTATAATTCTTACCATTTTTTAATTCCTAAGGCGGACATTCGTAAGTATGACTGATTTATGTGAGGACAAGATTTTAAATCTTGCTAAATAATCCACACATCTTCTCAGCATTGTATCTTTCGCATATATCGGCATCTGCATGCGATCACCCCAGATCTGAAATTGATAAAACTGTTAATTTTATACCGAGTAACAGATTAAGTATCTGAAACTGCCGTTGAGCTAACTGGAAATTGCTGGTTTCATCCTACGGAAATATCCAATATCTAATACATGTAAAAAAACAATCGTGTTTATCTAAGGGAGTCTGCAACAGGGATATGCACTTGAAATTTTTACTTGGGTTTAGAACACAAAAACGAACACCGGCAAATTTTCTCTTCATCCAAACGGTAGAAACAGGGTAAAGAAGCAGCCAGCATTTTGTGATCACATGCGGAACATTCTCGGGAAGTATTCTGACCAAGGCTTGCCACATAAAGCGGCGAGCGCTGCAGTAATTGCTAAGCAAACAGAAGGCAGCGTTGTAAAGTGGTTTTCTATAGCATATTGTAATTTGACACTTAAGTTGTGCCCTGCATTACCCTGTGTCATAATTGATGGCTAAAGAAAAGCACATGCTATGCTAATCCTTTGTTAGAATAGCTTGTTAAATTGTGGTTGCCAATTTAAAATAAACTATGGAATGCTTGTCTATATTTTAAGGTTTGCAGTCCCCAGTTTTAAACAGTCATTTTAAAGCTGTTTTTCAACTTTATGTTGCATGCACACTATTCTGCCTTTGCACACAAGGTCAGCATGTTCGCTAGTTTAATAGCAGACCATCAAGAACAAAATCAATGAGCTGCATGTTTCACACTCGTATCACAAGGGATTTTCCCATTTATAGCACATTTGTGTACTGATCCCGAGTTTAAAATGACAATATTGATGCCCTATTAGAGCTGTGCCGAAATGGACATGGCGCGGCTGATGCTAAAAGTTGTCTGAACTCGCTTTGCTCCCAGACTCGTCTTCTACTTTTTGCCTACCTTAACAAACAGAAATAAGCCCCGACACGCTCCCCGCGCCACAGAGCCGAGGGACTGAGCTCCCACCTCGCGTCTTTGCAATGGGTGGAATTTCTTGGCCGCAGATTTCAAATCGTGGTCTTTCGTAGTTGGTGTGAGAAGGATTATGAGGCTGCGTCTAAATAATCATCTGCGTGCTGATTACTGAAAATAAAGTGGCATTATTGCTCATGGATGAGATAAGGCAGCTCTGCCCTGGGAAGACGCGAGTGAGAGTTCTGTGGGAATTTTATGAGTCCTGGTGCGGTGTAATCAGCCGCCACCAGCTCTCATGGAAGGATAGCTCCCGGTCTGCAGGGGAATATATCCTGTGCCACAGAGAGGAAACGTTACTTCTGCAGAAGAAAATGATTTAATGTTGGTAGAAGGGTTATTCATTTATAAGGGATTCAAAATGACTTCAATAGAATACCTTTAATTTGTAATAATGGTCTGCGGGGCTGTTTCCTGTCTAAAACAAACCGTTTGACTGGCGTGTTCATTTTGATCCCTTCGGTGGCATGGTATATTAGGGGGTATAAAGGTGTTATTTTCAGCTATTGTCTATTCAGTTAGACTGGTGGGGACCTGCAGTTGGTGTGGTCCTCAGTGCCTGGGTAGCAGGGGGTGTAAGGCTATCCCCAGGCCCACGCCTGATCCTGGGGAAGCCGGATTCCTCGCCGGCCTGGGGAACTGTGGCCCTGCCCTGCCATGACTTGGCTGCCTGGCACGGCTCGGCACAGCTTGGCACGGCGTGGCACGGCACAGCTCAGCACAGCACAGCACAGAACAGCTCAGCACAGCGAGGCAGGCACATGGCGCATGGCTGCTTTTATTAATTGCATTAAGGGGAGTAAAGCAAGTTAAAGTTGAAGCCTGGGGTGTGTGGTTTGGCTTTGAGGGATTGCAAAAAGAAAAAAAAAAAAAAAAACCAAGAAGGAAACGTTTGCACTTGAGCTCTGTACATAATTAGCCGTGTCACTCTCTGAAGAGCGAGCGCTGTGCGTCTGGAGGTGGGTGACACTTCGTGCAGCCTGGACCCCCGTGGCCGCAATCACAGGTCTCACCCTCCCGCTGTGACACCACCACTGCTGGAGCCCAGAGCTTCCCCTCGCCCAGATCTCCTTCGCAAGGCCCCTTTGGTGTGGCCGCGCTCATTTTGGGCTCAAATCCTGGACAAAGAGGGGTGCTGACTGTGCTGCGTGCAGTCCAAAGGCAGGCGGGTGACAAAACGCGTTCACCCTCACTTGAGCTACCCACAGATCAGTCATGTGTCCTCTGGCAGGGCTTGATCTGACTGTTCACTGGGAAGCAAACAAGCAGAGAACCAGCTCGCTCTGATTCAGCAGTTGAGGCATCACTAGTTTTTTAGGATTAAATAACAGGTTTCACTATGTTGGATGCTGGTTTTGTTAAAAGTTCCAGGGTTTGGGATGACCAAAAAATCTCAGCTTGCTTGTCAAAAAAGCCTTGGCTTCCAGGCATTACAGACACATCAGAAAGGTTGAAAAGGTGACCCAGAGCCTCTAACACAGGAGAGCAGATAAACAGGGTCTATATTTATTACTGATGATTTTCTCATGCTTTTTAAACTAGCACCGATGGGGGGAGGAGGTGAGAGGAATCTGACGCGTATTTTTGTGAACCACAGTATTAGCAGCTCGGTAAAGGGCAGTGTTCCCAGAAGATCTGACCAGTGCCGGTGTGCCTGGAAGCAGTAGGCAATAAAGAAAGATTACACAAAAATCCCCAAATTAAAAAAAAAAACATGAAAGGTGTCTTTCAGTGTAACTAAAGAATAAACAGTAACACAAAATAAACATACAGTGCTTGCAAATTTACTTTTGTTTCAGATCAAAAATACAAGACAGAACACTATCCGGTAGGGAAATACAAGCAGGAGGAATCTGAATAAACATTTCCAGCATGGCTGTTCTGGAAAAAAGACACGCTCTCCTTGCGACGTTTGGTACAAAGTGCTGATAATACAGCTGAATCCAGCTCTCCTGCTTTAATTCTCTTGTATTTAGTGCAGAACTGCTGTCTGGTTTACTGGGAAAGAAAAAAATAAAGCAACTAACAGAGCCAATTTTGACTGGAACAGGCAGGATTAAAATGCAGGATTATCCCTGCAAAGGGCTATATCGGGTACGCGGCTCACTGACCTTTCTGAGGAGCGAGCGTGTGTGGAGTTGTGCTGGAATAAATCCTAATGCCCGTGAACTTCCTGCGAGCAGGCAGACGCGCACACAAAGGGCGTCCTGGGCAGTGCTCTGGGTACCTGTGATCAGCGCCAGGCGTTCATCTGTCTGTCTGTGTATCTGTCTGTGTACATGTAATTCCTGTTCTCAGCCCAAACAGTGTCTTTGTATGACTATGTGCTTGGAAATAATGTTCCTATAGGTTCTGGTGATATAAATAATGTATGCGGAGAAGCTCATAAATGTAAGCTCGAATTTTCCTCAGTAGTTTTTGTTCTCAATCACCTTGATGAAACAATCTTGAAGGCGCTCTCCTTTCCGTGGCATTTGGAATGAGTCCCTGACAGGCTGATTTTCCACCCCTGTTGTGATGCTGCTTTCTCTAGTTAATATTCCTCTGTAAGTGTCGTACCAAAGTAAACCAAAGGAGCCCAGCTCATGACACTAAGGCTGCATTTGCATTAATTATGCAGTCAGGGCTGGTGAGAAAATGCTGTCACAGAGAGAGAGGCAGTAAATGAGAACCCTCCGAGTGCGCCTGAATGAAGAGCATTAAGTTCATTTACATGGGAGCAGGACGAGCCGCTCAGGCTGGGGAGAGGGAACAATGGCATTTCTCTTGTCGGCTCGCCCGCCGTTATTGTTCTGCGGCTTAATGACTTAAAGGCAGAGTGGTTGTGCTGACAAAAGGATGGCCGGGATCCCTTTGGTATTAATAACGGCAATAATAATTAATACTGTCCCACTAATCGGGGTGCGCACACCGCCCCAGAGCTGGCGGGAAGGCCGCGACCTGGCCTGGCGCAGCATGAGGTGTCCCGGGCTGCCATGGGCCCCTCGCGGCCTTCTTGTGCCCAACAAATGTCAGTCGGTGCCGCCACTGGGCACCCTCCCGTGGGCGCCCAGCCGCTACCTGGGGAGGGCAGGTGGGAGAGGAGGTGTCGGCAGGGCTGTGGGGACGGGTGGTGTGGGTGGCATGGAGGGGCCTGGAGCGGCCGTCCAGCCCCACATGGGCGGCCTCTGCGGGCCTGCCAGGCCAGGCCCCACTGGCCAAGAGCAGGAATCTTTTAGTTTGTGTGTTTTTCCAGTGATCTTTCATGTGTTTCCAGCATCCAGGGCCTTAGCTCCGTAGCAGAATTGCTCCTCTTGGTTCCAGGACGAATGGTCAAAGATGGCTCGTTTCACCTCAGGAATTTCACCCTCTCCACGGCCAAGAACGAGAGTGCCCGTTGGTGGGGTGACTCAATAGATCTCCCCCCTCGTGAGCCTACATCCCAAACCCACAACCCCAAACCCACACCAGAGACTCCTTTGGCTAATACTACAAATCAGGGATGCCAAACCCTATCTGAAAATATTTACTGTCTTGTATTGAGTAAACTTCACGTAAAGATAGAAAGCCAGAGTGCTGGATGGTTCGGTATGTGGTAAAGTGCCCCCAGCCTTCCGATAGCCACTGTGAACTCAGTACGTCTACATTTCCATTAGGGCCACCCTGCTCTGCTCCTGCCTGTTACGTCCACTTCTCCCTCCCGCCCTCCTGGCTGTTTCTGTGTATGAAACACGTTTGCTGTGTCGGAGCGGTGGTGACAACGATGTCAGCCCGGTACTGAATCCAGATGACATCTCTGATTTCACCGTATTCACTTCACAGCAATCAAAGACTTCTCCAGATTCTTCTGCCGTCTGTGTGCATGTGCGTGTTGTGCATGTGGTGGAATGAAAGCAAAACGCGTGACCCGTGCAGTTACAGAGATACAGAGATGGAAGGTGTTCTCTGTGGTCACGGAGGAGAAATATTAACACATATGTAGAAAATTAAAGGCGTGCGCCTTGATCGTTTTATATGTAAAGATTAATCTCCTGATACTATGATACAGTAGTTTGGGACTTTTTTTCTTCAAAATGTGGAGGTTTCTGTTAAAGTTCAAACTTGTTGTCATCTCTATTTATCTTCAAGACTTTCAGACACTTTAAACTACAGTTTAAATTTCAAGTGACTTTTTTTTTTTATTCATATGCTGACATGATTTTCCTCGGAATGATTTATTTTTCAGTAATAGCTGAAATTATGTTTTGCATTCTACACTTTGATGTCATGCAGGGGGTGTCATCACAAGATAAACTTCCACATCTGAGAGTCAATAAATTGTGCTTAAGTGGTCTAATGAAAATATTGCCAATGACTATCTGGAGTTGTATACAGTACAGATCCGCAGTGCGGATGCACGTATATATTTAACAAGGGACTGTGTTTGATCATACGGTGTCATTAGCTTTGGCACCGTTGCGTGGTACCGGTTTACTGTGATATGAATCCTATAATACTATATCATGCTTTTATCCACTAAATAAAAACCTGCCCTATGTTTTATTACAAAGTAGGTGGCCTGGAGGAAAAATATATGTATTCTTTCCTTTTGGAATAAAATATGCATTTGGGCTTCTCATTTCATCTCCAATCTGTGTTATTCCTTAAAAATGCAGAACTGCCTGAAGTCCTCTTTAATATTTAATTCAACAACTTTTTAATCTGTCATTATGCTGTGATGAAGTAAGCATCAAGTGTCGCTGAAAAAGATTAAATTATACTTGGAAATAGGAATTGAAATGATTTAGGGTTGGAGGCTGAATATTTGCTTTGCACAAGTAATAATAGTAGGAGCTTGGGTGAAGCACGAGTTTGGATCTGGCTCTAATGCCTCTGCCGATCCCCTCTCCCTGGTGGCTGCCCCTTGATTTACTCTGGCACTGCCAAGCTTTATTTGATTTAAATGGAGGTAGGAAGTGGAAATTCCACACTACAATACATTAATTACTCCCTGCTACTCCTCACACTGATTTTCTTTTTCTCTGTAAACATCATAAACTCTGATGCAGGCAACCCAATGGATAGCTGCTCCGAGCTACCCTATAATTTCTTGTTAACAAGCTTATCTTAAAATGGAAAGGCGGGAATAATTAATATCCACCTCTGGAAGAATGGATGATGTGAAACAGTGGAACACTTGTTCCTGTCCATTCATGAGGGATGCCCCCACGTAACGAGGGGACTTGTGCCAACATCATCCAATTGCTTCACTTAGGCTTTCGTTCTCCCTTTTCTTTCTGAAGTCCCATTTGAACCGCTGTGCCAGGTGCTGGAGAGAAAGGGAAGGGCAGTATCAGTGGCAGCTGCGGGGCCTCGGGAGACCCAGGTGCAAAATCCGCTTTATGTGAAGTCGAACCAGTGGTGCTTGTGGTCCCACTTGGGTCATGCTCTGTCCCTGAAGCCGCATGCCCAGTCTGGTGCCGCGGGTAACGCCTGTCTCTTGGGGAGTGCTCTGCACCGAATGGCGGGTGGTGGGGGGTGCTGCGTGGAGGGAGGAGAGAGGAGATTCGTGGTGCCCGCGGCCAGGGTGCCTGGTGGGGCTGGAAATCCCGCCGGCCTCCCACGTGACAGCTGTTTCCAATCATATACAATAATGGCGATTTTGGAATTGGGGCGAGTTTTCCAGGGCAGAATAAGAGCACCACTACCTGATGGAGAGAACCTCTCAAAGCACAGCTTCCTCTGAGGGGTGAGGGAGAAGGGACAGGTTGCAGGAGTAGTATGGAAATACGTTTAATGGCTGCTAGTGTTACAGGAAAGCTGTCTCCCCTGCTGCAAGATTTAGTCCGCACTTTGATGTACCTTTGCAGCCCAGCTTGAGGAATAATGGGACCACATTATTTGTTTATAATTCTAGCAAAAGCACCCTTTCTTATATAGCATATTGTAAAAGAGAATCCATTCCCTCATATGCAATGCATTATTTATAATTATTCTCCCTCCTTTGTAGAAATGTGAATATCTATATAAATAATTGATTGCAATTATTAATTGGGGAACATGCAGTATTTTTACACAACTCCCGTTATCTCCTGTTAGTTCCGAGTGCACCGGCAGCTCCGCATCTTGGGCGCCGGGCTTCGGTCCCACGCCGCGTTGGCAGACGCTCTTTCCCCGAGCATGGGAGGGTCTCCTCCGGGCTGGGGGGGCCCGCCGGTCTGTGTGCCCCCAGAGGGAGCGTTCCCATCCGGGGGGCACGGCTGGATTCCGTGCTGCTGGGAGCTCCCCGCTGCGTGCTGGCCCCTGGCCGGGCAGGGCTGGCCACGGGGCACGTGCCCGCTCCCCCCGGGAGGCTGCAGATGCCCACGAGTGCTGATCTGGGATTGTGCAAAGGTGAATTTTGTATTGACAGGGACAGAACTTTTTTTCTACTCCAGAAAGATGTATAACGTACTGTCAGAGGACAAGCCTGATATGTGCTGCTGTAGAGCTGAGCACCTTTTAACCTCTTCAGACTGTAAATTCTGAGCAGTTGATATTTGAGTGTAATTCCTCTCAAACTGGCATTATTATTTGATTGCAATGAATTACCTTTTAAAAAAAAAAATCATAAGTATAAATTCACTTGACTGATCCTGCAAATTATTTATGATGTAGTGTTTTGGTCTAGGATAACCTTTTAAAATAAATCAGTTTTTCAATAATAGTTCAATGTTTGCCCACCTAATGGTGTTCCCATTAAGATCTGCATTTGTCACCAACCTGCCTTTTCAGCTTGTGCAGGAGACAAGTTACCGCCCCTAAACCCACTATGCTTGTAGGGTAAAGTAAATGCATGTCTTTGTAGGAGAATAAATAAAAAGAGCAAGCTGAGTCAATAAGCGGGTTCAATTCATGCCTCTAGCAATGGCGGACAGCTCATTTTGTAGATGTGGGTGTTTTGTTTACATTTATAATGCAGCTTTATTTAATGCTGACAGATATAGCTTGTGGCAAATGATAGTCAGAATGTATGAGCAGTCATAATGCTTCTGTCTTCTTATAGTGTGCTGCTGAAAATAAGCAGTTCACCTCTGTTTTTATTGAGGAAAGGATATGAGACAGCTATAGCTTCGTGAGGCTATTTATTGAGTTGTTTTACTAGCTGTGAACATGCCGCTTTATAGCAGTTGTGAAAATGGACTTTGCTAGTGTGTGGGAAAGGAAATAACATTGCAGTATACAAGGGTAGTAAAAAAACCCTCTATAAATAATTTTTCAGACTGAAGAATATTCTCATTTAAACAGCTAGAGAGTCTGGTGATTTTTGCCAGATGCCAGCTTTTCCCGGGATGGTGTTGGGTTACAACTGCTCTATCAAATGCTATTAATATTTTAATGTAAAAAAAATAAAATTTGGATAAGCCCTTTCAAGCCGAGGTGTTCAGAAGCTTTGTAGGCAAAGTTTTGTGCTGTCGCTGAGTTCTGTGTATTTACAAACCTATCAATATTTAATAGCGTGGTGCGAGCTTTAGATCCTCGGGTCTGGAGAGAAGAGTGTGCTTTGTTTGGCAAAGCTCGCAGGATGCAGGTTTAGCTTGGGCTTGACGTGACTTTCTGCTTCACGTTGATGCGCAGGCCACGCGCGGCCGCCGCGTGATGAACGCTCGCGTGCGGGATGGTGCGCGCGAGCTGCCCACGGGCTCTGCTTGTGCTCTGGGGGGCTGGGGATGCGGCTCAGAATTCAGGTGGCTCTTTGCACACAGGGTTTATCCCCGGGAATCTGAGGCTGGGCTTTGCTGAGACGAGCTGTGTTTGTTTCCAGGGCTCTCACCCAGCACTGCCTGGGGGAGGTGGGGAGGGAGCTGGGGCATTTGCCAGGGAATTTGCCTCTTTCCACCCCAGCTTTCCCCGGCACTGCCAGCCGAGCTGCTGCCATGGGGAAGCTCTGGCACCAGCAGCTCACCAGGGCCTCGGTCCTCACCTTCCTTCTCCCAGCCCCGCGGTCCCAAGGCAGTGGGACCTCCCGGGAGTGGCGACAGCGGTCGTGCATTTGCCGGATGAGCCGCGTACAGGCCGCGGCTACCTGCTGCCGTCGGTAACCGGCCATTTCCCGCTGCTGCGCGGATCTTACCTGGTGGTGTTCTGAATCTTAAACCTGTAAAATGCGGTATCAAGGATTAGGCGGGATCTGAGGACTTCACTGCCTTTTCTGTTTTTATTCACGTGTTCAGCAGCAGCACTGAGGAGCACAAATCATTTTCATGTATGCAAAAATAATTTCGAAAATGGTATTAGTCTCAGCAGGTGAGGCCTTTTGTTTCTTCCATGTTTATGTACAAATTCCTAGGGAACGCTAAATATTAAATTGAAATAACCCTCCCTTATTATTACACAGCCATGAATTCAATTTAATTCTCTCCCGATAAGGTTTTTCTGGACACACATTTGCCGTGTCCTGTAAACACAGTTCAGGCCACAGCCAGTGGCTCGTTCCTACCTGCCTTTTCTGTGGGAAGGACCTTGTATTTCTGTGCTTTTGGATTTTTTGGATGCAGACACTTTCCTTCTCACTCTCATTATGTTTATGGATTACGAGAGTGCTGTAAGATGTCCCCCTTCCCCCTT
The DNA here is from genome assembly GCA_033439905.1 of Ceryle rudis. Taxonomy (NCBI): domain Eukaryota; kingdom Metazoa; phylum Chordata; class Aves; order Coraciiformes; family Cerylidae; genus Ceryle; species Ceryle rudis. The sequence goes on along the minus strand of JAAGNO010005532.1, from coordinate 4,578 downwards.
AACTGGACGGAGAAATGGGTTAATCTCTCCACAGAGCTATCCCTCTACTTCACCACCTGTTTCCAAATCCCGGTTGCCAAAGGAAGACAAATACGGATCCCGGCCCGAGCCTGAGGCCTGTGGGGATGGCGAAGCCCCAGCACCCAGTGCACGCAGAAATGAGGATAAAAATGCAGCGTGAAAATGAGAAGGAATTTCCACTGTGTTTTCTGTTGTGGCTGGCAAGCAAGGGAGCTCTTTAAATTGCATCACTACTGTTCATGTTTTATAGGCACCCGGGCTTCAGACGTTTGATGCATTGTATAATGTCTTCTCATGGAGAGCACAAGGACTTTTAAAACCTTTGCTCTCCTCCTCTGACAAGATACCCTGGAGATTCAGAGGTGAAGGCTATAGTCAGGCAAATCTTACATTTTATTCTTTACACTAAGGAATTAGTCTCATTTTTATGAAAATAAATATATGGTCTAGCTCTCCTAATAAGACTGTCTCCACTGTGTTTAAGTAATAATCATTTATTGTTTAAATACAGTAGAGGCTGTAACAAAATGCTGTCAAGAGCCATCACACTCATTAACCTGCCAGCTAATTAGCCTCCTCCTGCCTGATTGCTGACAAGTTCTTCAATCTGAACCTATCGCTGTTGTGTCAGCGCTGAAGCACCAAGCGAAGTGGAGGAGGGCTCCATTAGATGTTTGCGAACAAAGTCTGTGCATTAAAGGTTTGTTTTCTGCACTCCAACAAATGTTACAGCATTAATATTCTCAGCTATAATTAAATTGGCAACTCTTAATTATGGTAATTAGTGCATTAACCATTTCTTCCCCAGCGTCACTCCCAGGCGAGGCTCAGGGATTCCAGATGAAAGCCGAGGCGATGCCGTTGCCCCGTGGAGCTGGTGTGCCGGGGTCGGAGCCTCTCCTTCCCCAGGCTGCCGGCGTCCGCAGGGCAGAGCGCGGGGAGGGGAGGAAGAAGAGCCGGGGTACGTTGGCACCAAAGACCTTGCACTTAGTGTGACAGAAGCACCTATGGAAATACAGTGAGTGCCCATGTGACCGCCTCAGTGAACCACGTCGTCAGATGGTGCTGTGGTTGGCTGCCGTGGGAGCAGAGCAGATTGCCCATTCCCCAGTCGCCCCAAGTTTCTCTCTTGGAGAATTCAGGAAATGAGTTTTCCCAGTCTCACTTGGTTGCCTTTGAACTGATGTTCACACGACAGAACCAACCTGTGAACTGCCACCGTTCGCGTTAGTGCCCTGGTGTCTGGAGTGCCTTAGCAGACGGTTGACAGCGGGGTGCCCATCCCCGGTGGCATGGAGAGCTGACAGACGAAGGTACTAGTTCAGAAGATCTCCAGTCTGTATCCATTGCCTCGTGGCACTGTGTTCAGAGGGGAAACTGCTTGCTTTTGGTACAGGGGGTGAGGACTGGCTGTACTGGAGCCTTGGAGTTGGTTGGAAATGGGTGCCAATGTATCTTCAAGGCCTTAGTTCCTAGTGCTTTTTAGCCAAGACTCCCCAGGACATTGCAGAGTGACCTGAGTGCCACAGTCTTACCTTCTGACGAAACAGAGGCATGAGGAGAAGTGCTTTGTCTAAAACCACACCGCAGCTTTGTCATAGGGACAGGGCAGAGACCTAGGTGCCTGCGCTTGGTGCACAGCCCAGTTCACCTCCCCTGCTCCTGCTGAACACTCCTCTCCTTTGCTGGGTGTCCAGATACAGTTGGGATTTCTTCCAGTGTGAGCCTGGTTAAATCCTGTTCTGTTTACACTGCCCATGGTGGGAATGTTTTGGAAATCAAAGCAAGGCCAGAGTTAAATGCTAAAGAGCCAGTGAGTAAAGGGCTGGTACTCATCTGAGCTAAACTGGAGACATAAAGATCAAATAAATGTAAGACCAGCTCCCATCACTGAAAGTTGTTTATGCCAGTGAGGCCAGGCGGGAGGGTCTGGTGAACCTCAGTGCACCTGCAAATGATGCTGCGCGTTTCTTCGTGTGTGGGCGCACCAGGCCAAAGCAAACAGCTTGTGCCGAAAAGACTTTAGACAGCCTTGAAACCCCCCTCCAAGTTTATCCCCTTATTTCAGGGAGAAGGGAAGTTCTGCCCTGATCTCTCTGGTGTAAGACAGCAGCCTTTCATGGGTAGCAATTCTTGCTCCTTTCAAAGGGGGAAAAAGTGTTACCTTGATATTAGCTCCCCCCCAAGCGCATAATAACTCTGTATGTTTATATAGTAAAAAGGGAGATAACCCAAGGCAAATTTAATTTCAGATGGGGGTTTTGCTTAATGTATTATTCATAGTATTATTTATATCATCACTTAGACATATCCCTGGCAATAAACTGAAAACTTAACTTTAACAATAACGGTCACCTCTGGTTTGGGGGCGATGGTGGGCTGCAAGCCTTTGGCTCCACTTGGTCACACAGCAAGGGTTTTAATAAGGGATGTGGAGTGGGGGAGGGTATTTAATGAGTGGCTTGGAGGGGGGTTGTTTTGCAGCTTTTTCTTTCCCCCCAACATTTTTGCTGCATGACCTGGTTTTGCATTTTTCTGCATCTCTGTTCATCTAATTAGGATGTTCTAAAAAGACCTGGACCACTTATTGTACAGAACTGTAGCCTGTGGGTATTTAATAAGGAGCTTTCAGTGGTACATTTGCATCTTTTGCTTGGGGTCTGAATAGCGAATTACCTTAAAGATCATTAGAAGCGCTGCTGTATTGTTAAAATCAGGCCACGATATTCTAATGACAGTTTAAAACTTGAGGCATTCCCTATAACACAGCTCACCCCGGCATAATTGTGTGCTGCACGGGTGACCCTGGTATAAGCTGCCGATATTCCCAGCTTCTTCCAGCGCGCGTTGCTGCCGGCAGGTAGGGTTCCACCCAAGCACCCAGCCACCTAAGGATGCGGCAGCGACAGCAATAACAATGAGCCTTTTGCTTGTTGTGTGCGCTGGAGTGTGCGGCTGTTACACAGCACCGCAGCCTCGCAGGGAAGAGAGATGCCGTTTGGAGCCCATGGGCAGGAGGCTGCCGATGCCTCTGTCCCTCACCAGCCAGCACAGCTTCCAGGCCCGGCCGGCCTCGCTTCTGTGGCCGAGGGGACTCTGCAGCCCGGCTGCAGGTCAGAGGCACACACAGCAGTGGGCTCTGTCGTCCTCGGGCCGTCGTTCGGCTTACCCGCGATTTGCATTGCGCTGCAAGGATGGGGTGCTCCCAGAGCCGCTTCCCCTGAGGAGCCCTGTGGGCTTTGAGGACAAGCAGGAGAAGCTGAGGCTCAGGGATGGCCTTTGAGCAGCTGGGACCAGTGTGGGCAGCTTGGCCAAGCGGCTGAGCCTCTTGTGCATCATTGGTCTCAGGTGCCCGGGCTTCACCCAGCTCCTTCTTTCAAAACGCTCTTTCCATCTGCTCGCTCTGGTTCACGTTTCCACTCTCTGCGATGCGTTCTGTGAAGCTGACAGTCTGTGGCCACTTGGGTCTTATGACACAACTTGGAGAAGTTTCCCATGAAGACTTTCACATTATCCTTGTCAGCCAGGTGAAAATGCCACTGAGCGCTTCTGCTCTTCATCACACCCCAGATATTGTTGGTACCCATGCCCATCAGCAGAGAAACGTGCACCGTTCGGCATTTCCCAACCTTCTTATTGTTTCCTGGCCACAAAAGTGACTCCAAGCCCTGAATCCAGGCTGGTGATTCTGGGACCTGTGTCCAGGATCTGACAGGGCCCGTGCAAGCAGAGGTGCCCCATGTTGTCTTCCCCTCGGCCTTGCTCAGGCGCTGCTGGGTCAAACGTTCCAGGAACCAAACCCCTCTTTGTCCCGAGGGAGCTGCTTTATCTGGGGCTGAGAGGGGCCGGTGAGCCAAACCCGAGTACTTCTTGAATGAATAGATACTGGTGGGGGAAGCCGGTCTCTGATGGAGTCCTGTGCTGAGGAATTGCATGGAAAAGTGAGGTACCTTCATGTGAATCCAGTGCTCAGGCAGGTGAATGTTTTTAGATGGTTAAAACTACCAGGAATTATCTGGTGATTTGGCAGAGGAGCTGTTTGCGCAGAGAAGAATTTCTCTTTAAAAAATTCAGTGTAACCAGCATTATTTTTTTCCTCTGGGATCCCAGACAATGAATGCACAGGCCTGTTCATTAATATCAGTTGTCTTCTGCAGGAAGTATCCAGATTTGTCGTGCCAGGTTTTAAATTTTTAATGTATTACCAGTTCTTACACGGAGCAGGCCTTTTCTTTGTTCTGTTTTATACTAACACTGTTTTGTATTCAGCCTTGCTCTCATCTGATATATCTCTTCGTATCCCTTATAAAAGCTCTCCCCTTATCAGTGCCTGTTAGGTTTGACAAAGTCTGTCTTTGTGAGTTTCTGCAAATGTACGCTTCCCGTTTTCTGTTCAGAAGTGCCGGGTGGTGTTTTGTGCAGTAATTGCTACGTTTAAATCCGTGGCCGGTTTGGCGATGCCGGTGCCGCGGCTCCGCGACGTGGGATCCCGGGGCCGTGGTGCTGGTTGCCACGAGCTCTGCTGAAGGACAGGATGGAGCCACCGTCCCCGCAGGG
>JAAGNO010005531.1:0-33899 GCA_033439905.1 Ceryle rudis | reverse complement strand
ATTTTTGCTCTCGGGCTGCGGCACGGCAAAATTTGCACTTGCCGAGAAAGGACGGGCCGCCCAGCCCAGGGGAGAGAGGCAAGCCCCGCACCGCCGGCGGCGGCCAGGGGGCCCCCCCGGCCCGGGTGAATTCACAGAGAAATGGGGGGCCCCCCCCCCCCCCCCCCAAAAGATGAACATTTTACACCTTGACAGTGAAAATACTAGTTCATTAATTTCATAATAAAAGCACAGTTGCATTAATATTAGAATAGACTTTAAGTCCAACAGTAAGCACTTACTGAATGATGATGAAGTAAACATCTTAAGTGAATTATGATCTCTACCACGTCCCTAGAGAGATCTGGCCTTGTAAGAAGCAATTTCTTTTTTAATCAGAAGTAAGGAAGCCCTGGCTATCACTCTTTTTAAAATTCACAGGCCTTCAGAAAGCCAAGTAGCTTTTGCATAGATTCATGGAGCATTTTGAGTTTCTACACACTTTGCAAATAGGTTAGTGCAAAGTTAATGATATTGCTTTAATTCTGGATTCCAAATCTCAAGCCCAGAAAAGATTTAAAAGGTAAACATGCAAAACTGACCAGCAGAAAATAATGTGGTAGCAGAGGTCTGCCCTCATCCTTCACAAGAGGACATTTTGGAAAGAGCGAACAGAAGATAGGTAGGGGGAAAAAACATGCTTTTCTCAGAGATACAATAAACCCAAATACATTTGTTTGCAGTTACTCGTGGATTCTCACGAACTTGTGCTGCATTTTTGTGGGGCAATTACAGATCTTTGATCTTTCTTTCTCACAGGACAGTCAAGACTATCAATCCTATCACCCTTTAAGTAGCTATGCGCTAGCAGAAAAAAACACCAGGTCGGTCATTATCTTCCCACTAAGTCATTACAGACAGGCTGTTGTTATAGAGGATTTTAAACACCAAAACTTCAAAAAGTTACTGTAAGAACAAATTTCTTGTATGATTAACTGAAGGTGAACAAACTTCTCTATTCGAAGCTGTTGCATATCTCTTTTGCGGTCATTGCACGTAACCAGAAAATGATTTTTCCACAAGGGTTTGTCCTCGACTTTAAAGCAAACTTTTGAACAATCACTCTTCTCTCCTTCACGCATGCAGAAGCTACGCACTGAAGCACAAGCATTATAAGCACTTTTTCTAACATCAAGGGCAGCTCCTATAGAATTCCAAAATTAAGTTCACTACAAAAGCATTTAATTATTGGTCAGTTTAATATTCTTTCATGGGTATCTGTGAAGTTTCTTCCATCCCAGATAATTTTTTTTACTTATAAACAGCCACTAGGAACACCACATCTTTAAAAGCAGACTTATTTTCATTAAATTTTCAGCATGAGAACAGCTATCATGAACATTTTTCCCCAGTGCCACAGTTACTCTTCACATTTGCATAAACAACGCAAAGATATCTTAAGTTATCCATAGAAAGGCTCAACAATACAGTGTGTTTGCAATTAATAAACCTAACTCCTACTAGAAAGAAATCTCTCTTACAAAGGTGTTACTACAACAATCTATCTACAATTTTGGAAGGCATTTATGAGGAAATTTTTGCCTGTCCATTAAAAATATAGATCCTGATAAAGGATCTGCAGGCAAGTTTTTAGCAGAATAGTTGCATAAACTGGGGAAAATATGTATTAATATATTCAAGAGTACATGCCATTTATGAGAAGATTTCTCTGGCACTTTTTACATGTTTTTTTTCTGGCTAATTTTTATTTTGCATTCCTCATGATTTCATTGTAAATGCTATTCCCAGTTCCACTTCACGAGGCAGAGACAAATAAAAGGATGACAAAAATGAAGGATGTCCATTAGTGTTTAGATTTGGTTACCATGCTTCATGAATATATTGTCTACAAGCAGAGTAAACTCAGAGTTTAGTCTCCTCTTCCTTTAGCTAAGGAGTTTCAATTTCATATTGTGCTATCACCAAGACCAGAAAGATTTCAACTGTTCTGCAAGCTGTGTAGCAACATCAATAGCTGCATGAGAGCACAAAGCCTTAAGACATCTCCCGTTCAAGATGATGTTGCACAAAATTTCACCCTAGTGCATCTCAGCTATCAGTTTTGCAGCTATTCTTGCTCACGAACAGGTTATTCTACCATCTTAAGTGAAAGTAACTGCAAGTGTAAACATTTTCCCTCTTCATCCAAAGTCCTTGTCTGTTTTATTTCTAAGGGTAATTTTTTATCATGTTCGTCATGATTTCATAACATTTCTCCCCTAAGAAAAGACAGGTGCACTAAAGGTTTATGTTGCACACAAACAACACGCAGATGATCACTCAAATAAAACTTTGACTGCATGCCAAAAGTATCAAAAATTTAAGTTTCTGCTGCCGCAGAACAACAACCAATTTCTAGGACATCTGCAGGAAGAGGTGTGAGAAAGCCAACTAGTTGTATTGCTAAGAGACAGAAAACATAAGAATTAAACAGTTCATGAAGTATTAGAAAGCATGCTTGGACATGGCAGTAATTTGGAACTTCAGTTACTCAGGCAAGTCCTAGCTCAGCAAGATAATGAATAGTATAAACGATCAAATTTCAGGACTGGATTAAGATGATACAAATATCATCTTGCTTTAAGACATTTACAAGTTCAAAATTTATTTAGCATAACCAGAGCTGTGGCAGCTGCAAAATACATAGACTATCATTAGTATCTGATGATACTATTTGATAGTATTATTGACTATGATTAAGTAATTAAATCAGAAGCCTATTATATTCATTAGGAACAAGTATTTTGCCTCATTTTCTCAGAAGTCAAACTATTCAAAATAACAAAGAACAACTTGTGCCTTACTGCACTATCTAGAAAAAAAAAAACCACCCTGATAGTAACATACAGCACAGACTAAGTTTTTAAAAAGATGAAGAATAAAAAAACCTGGAATGCCTATGTATTATCTGTGATTGGAATAACTAACTTTATCATTTACATAGTTAGTGACTATGTAAATTTTTTATTGCCGCCCTCCCCACCCCCCAAAAGAACATAGAAGTACTATTATTGCTACTGGTATTACCTACCAGTCTGATCTTTCTTTAGATATCTGAGCTGATACTGCATTCAGTGTATAGGAAAAGGGATAAAGGTGGTTTCTCCAGAAAGTAATTTAGGACTCCTAATAGGAGCCAAATTTAAATAGAGGAAAAGTCATCTCCTGGATATCTAATTTACCTGATGCAACTTTTACTACAGAAATATTCTCTGTGAAGTAATCACCCAGTCTACGATTTCAATACCTACTAAATTGCTTCTATACCGTTGTTAATTGTGTCATTTTTGTTTCCTCAGCATTAAGACTTCCACACCCTTATATTTTACCATAATTGTTTATTCCCATAGACACTGATAGACCATAAGGCTACTGAGAAGTGTAGGTGGTTGTCACCTTTAAAACCAGAGTTCTTTGGCAGTGCAAGCATCTTGATATTTGTAGCTGTTATTTCTGACAGCTTGCTAAAACACTCAAGCAGAATATTGTTTCAAAATTCTCTGTCGCCAATGAATTTATCGATATCTATCAGGAACATTCTAATGACTTTCCAGCACTTGCAAATGGTAGAGTGCCTAGCTCCCTTTTGAGATAAACCTTAACAAATGGCTTCCAGGTTAAAGTTCCTTATATGCTTTATTTTCTCAGTCAACCTTTAAAGACCACAAGTATGTACCATTTTTGGTAGAGAAGATTAAATCAGGCAAGAAGTTACCTGAAATGACAACTAGTGAACTGAACCATGAACCCTTCACATATGCTGATAAGCAGTTTAGACACATGGATAGTTCCATTAAGTATAAACCACAACAAGTCTTTTGCCTAATGTGATCATACCATAAACGTCAGTTGAATTATGTAACAAGAAGAGTTACCTAAAAAGATGAAACTTCCTTTGCAATGGTAATTACAAGAAAAACAATTAAGTTAATTGCTTAACCGAAATAGTTAAGCAAACCAATAAGTGTATATTAAAGCCTACAAAATATTTTCAGCCTCTTGAAGAAAACAGCTTTCTGGTCAGAAGTCACTGACTCCTGTACTTTCCCCGTACTCTGTACTCTCCATCTGCCACATACATATTCTTATTAACAATCATGCCAAAAGCCACAGATAATTTTCAAGAGAGGTAGATCAAGCCTCAATGACCTCTGAAGTCCATGACAAGCACATCAAGAAATAGGAACTGTAGGTTAATGGTCCACAAAGTTTAGAAAACACTGGTCAAATAAATACTTTCAGACTGTTGAGAAGTAAAACAAATGTCACTGAGGAAACATACCAAGCCTAGAGGCTGATTAGATACTAAGAAATGTGCTGCAGTAGTTATACATTATTTTTAACTTTTGTCTATGCTGCAGCTTTACCTTCCTGGATTGCTTTGGTAGTTGAGAATTGTGCCACCAATATAGACAAGAAATAGCACAGTATCTCAGCATACTGCAGAGACTGAGTTTACTAAGTACTAAAAGTTAGGAATGAATCTTTATTTCACATAGACAGTAAGTTCTTGGATTCTCGCTGTCTGTTTTGTGGTGGAAGTTGAAGGCAAAAAAAAGAGCAATAGAATTCACAGTTCTTACACTCCAGCTATTAAAGAAGAGATTTTACTCTGTGTTCCTCATACACCAAAGAAATGGAGTACAAGTGCAATATATGAGAAACACCCTCTCCTTCACAAGGCTTCTTTCCATCAGCTACTGTTTCGTCATCTTGTACACCTCAACAGTGCTAAATAACTTGCTACTGACTCATCACTCAGGAAGGGAGTATGCCTAAGTGGCTTGGCAGACACGTAGGCAGGCAGAGACACAGATCTTAACTTCTGTCTCCAGACTGACACAGTGTACAACAGTCCCTGGAAGTATCAAGAGATGAAACCTCTTCTACTAAGCATGGAAGGAAAGGCAGAATATTTAAAAATATATGTGTATATACAGAAGCATACAACCCCCAAACACATGTTTATCATTGTTAATATAGACACATGCATGTATACATATATATTTATACAATAAAAATAAAACAAAGCTTGCATCCTTTGAATACTTGTTTTCCTGGAGTTCAGAAAACTGGTTTCTATTGTGGATTAAGGTTCTTGTGTATTTTACTGAACACAGGATAGGATCATTGTAATCTTTGTGAAACAGATTTACCATGCCCTTGAGTAATCACAGGAAATTCAAATTCAAGCATGCTTCTAGAATTCTGTATTCTTTCAGCAGTGGCTTTTTTCAGTTTGACAGCCCACACTGACATCAAACTCAAAAAAATGTTGCTTTGAATTATAAATATCCAGATCTCCTCCATGTCTGTAGCTCTAGTAGCATTGAACCATTGTCCTTCCTATCAACATTTAGATGATTCTGAGATCAGACAAATTTAATTAGATTTTACTAATTTTGCTTCATATCTCTTTTATAACATGGATAAGGTTTGATTAAATCTTCTCAGAATAATGTTTGTAGGACTAGGGAACTCAAATTTTGTTTTTCTGGCACAACCCTTGATCACTTATATTTATTTGTTTCATCAGGGATTCTCTGGCAAGTAGACAAACACCTCCCAGCCAATGGCTGACAACTTTGAGGTTATAAACTATCTTTCACAGAAGACTTGACTGAACCAGTAATTAAATGCACACTTTCCTTCATCTGAGATTAGTTTGCATGGAGATAATAGAGATGTGACAAATACTTGACATTCACATGGCCACAAATGAAAAATATTTTCAGATTTGAAATTCAATTCTCAATCATTGTCTATACATATTCACCCCAAGATTAAATCTCAGCAGCTTTCACTTTTTACTTTATACAGTTGGTGTCTTCACCCTAGAATTTCATCACAGAATGCTCACAAAATAACAAGTCACAGCAGTATTATACACATATAAGAAAAACATCAAGGAAGAGAGAAGAGGTATGGGACAATTTTTCTTCTTTACAAGCCAGGATATATTCACAGCAACACAATGAGCACACAGTCACGAATACTCTTTAAGTTACAGTTACTGCATTCATGATTCAATCTACAATTAGACATGTGGTACACCTGAAGAACTGATAGCATCTATATATGTATACATTGCTATTTCCTACTGTTACCCTCATGTGTCATGATTTGCCATATGGTTGGAATGGAATGGTTGCTCGCTGCATTTATGAATGGCTAGCTATATCTAGACTGTAGTTACTAAATACCAGGGTTACAGTGATTACCTTCTGAAGGCTTGAACATTTTCTTCTTTGCAGAATGGTAATTTGACACATGTCTACATGACTCCACTTTTCCATGATGTCAGAGACAGCAGAGGAAATTCACTAATTCACATGAATGAACTTCTGATGGGTCAGATGACTTATGACTGGGTCAATAATATAATTAAGGAACATTAGCATTATTAAATATAATTCTGGATGTCTGTAGTTACTATTTGTATATCAGTAAAATTGTTTAATTCAGGTACTATAAGTATGCCTACGATACCTACTCTTATCCATTGGTACAAGCATCACCAACTCAAAATGTAACCAGCTTCTTGATAGGCATTTAAAAAAGCATTATGTCAATGGGATCACCATCATCTAACCTGCTCTTGTCTTACTCCTTCCAAGGGCCAAGATGTGGTATTTCAGAAAACGGTGAAACATTGATAATACGTGTTTAGTCAAAGCATACAAAAGCAAGCAGAAGACATGCACCATTCTTTTTTATTTCTAGAAATTATCAAACCACATTCACAGATGAAGCTTGCCTCAAGTTTATTCAACATTTTTGCCAAACTCATTTTGAGGGTTTTTTTGTTTTGTTTTTAAAGCAACTGTGACATACATTTGACAGACTTCCTACTGTCATGAGCTGCCATAGCAGATAAGCCAGTTAGGGGGTATGTGCTTCACAGTCCTGTCTTACTTAACATTCTGTGGTTATTTCTTTTTAACATCATATACATCTTATTCTCAAGCTGGGGGAAAGCTCAGCTGCTTGTTCATATCTCCTCACAGTTCTGACAAATCCCTCTATTTTTCCCTCTGAGGCATAAAACAGGCACACACGTACATTCCCTCACAGCTTTCAGAAGAAATATCCAATCTCTGCTACCTTCCTCTAACACACTCACCCCTTCTTCTCTTTTCAATCTCTAATCACAAATGCATGGCTGACAGCCACCTTTCTTCCAGTACTACATCAGGGGATAGCCAACATGTCAGACCCACAAAATCAACTTATTCTTTTTTCTCTCCGACTACAAACAACTCCCCTTCTCTCAAACTGACAAATAAGGATCTTTTCTTCACATGGTTATGGTTTCTGCAAAATGCTGACAACTCAATGAGAGGCCAACTAAATAAATCATTCAAAATGAAAGAGCTGCTCAAGCTGTGACCTGAAACAGCTGGCAAATTTTTTAATGCCCACACTCTCCTTTCAAAACAATGAAATATTCTGTATAAATAAACAGAGTCTCTCTAAACCTGCTGGGCTATCAGCAAACAGGGTTAAGAAGGAAGCACAGGAACTAGGAATCAGCAGGGATAATTAATTTTTCTTGAAGCACTACAACACTGCCATTAATTTCCTTCAAGTATACAGAACATAGGAACAGCCTCAATTAAAACTGATGTTCAGATGCCAAATAAGCTTATCTTTTAATCACACGCTTTGCATATTGATCTGGATGTGTGTCTTCTGGAGGATGACTTTTTATTGTAAAAAATCCTTTAAGAAAAAGGTTCATTTGGAGAAAAATTTCAGCACTATTCTATGGATATTAACAAGTGTTAAAACTTGTGGAAAATAACAATAGACAACAATTATCGATGTTACAACTTAAGCAGACATTTGTCTTCCAACATAGAAGACAAATTAGAGGTGTTTTTCTATGGGACGTTGTCTACTACTTGTCATTAATTTGTTATTGTAAAGTTTCAGTTTAAACTGAAGTGTACTTATAAGATCCAATGTAGAGCTCCTAAAGGCTTGATGCTTACTTCATTACATAGCTATTTTATGTCCTAGAGAAATAACATTTGAAGAAAAAGACAGCAAATTGTGTTGTCAATCACATTTTTGTAAATATTATGGGGACCACTTGGAATACCATGCTCTCTGCAATCAGCTGTCAGTAAAAGGCATCTACTTTAAAAAACTCATGGTGGTAGCAAGAAACTGCAACAGAAAACATAGAATAAAAAGTGACAGAAAAAACTATTTCTAGATTCAAATTCTAGCTGCCCAATACCAGGCAGAACAGATTTTATTTTATTTATTCTTTTTTTTTGGTAGTTTTTCATTATCACCATCCAAAAAAAAGCCATTTTGTTTAAGTAAGAAAGAACAGAGGTATAATCTAGGCCTATACATCAGAAACAGTAAGGATAATGTACAAAATACCATGTACAAACTTCCCAGTACCCCAAATTAATTTCAATCACCACATCTCCTCCATACGAATAACAACAGAAAAGACATTATTCTGGTCTTCTTTAATCTCTGATCCTTTCCAACAATATTCAGATAAATCGCCCTTTTCAGCCACCGGGATGAAATATGTTTGATGGCTAAATTAGCTAAGAACAAAATAAAGTTCCGAGAAGAACAGCCTCTCACTGAACTCAGCAAAAGCTGAAGCAATGCTAGTAGAGAAGAACAGAAGCTATAAAAGAAACAGCACATAAGTTCAAACAAGGACAAAGTGGATAAAATAATCTGCAGCCTTTGGGTAGCCCTAGTGTAATCATTATCACTGACTCAGCCAAAAGCACCTTCAGCATCTCCCTGCCAGTTATAGATGACAGGATGACTGTGGTTATCCCATCAACTAGTAAATAACTACCATCCAGCCACAACAAACCAAAAAGCTCACGGTACACTCATTTCATATCTTATAATGCATTTAATTCAGTTTCCTCTCTCTTTTCAGGTTGGCTAATAATGTACAGACACTGATTCTGTCCTGTAGGCTACAACACAGGCCACCTCTGCTAGAGGAGCAACACAATCATCTTGTAAAAATATATCAGGTGTAACAGGGCCGATCTCCACATAAGCCACACTGTCTTCTCATTCGCTTTGGCAAGCAGACGATACTTGCAGCACATTCTAGACTTGTCATGTGAAGAATTGGGCTGTAAAAGAAGTCAGGAATTACTCCAGTTTTTCCCCTAGTAACTTCTCCAATTTATGTGTAGCGAAGGCATCTCTCCATTGCAAATGGGTATCTTGGTTGCACTCTGCATTAGCAGAGAGATACATCAGAGACATCAGGGATGCCCACCTTCATAACAGAGGCTGACTATATGGAATTAATAGGTCAGACATCATATTACTTCAGCTTCACCTCACTTGGAAGCAGACAGTCTATATTTAAGCAAGAGACAGGAGCAATAAATTATAGTTTAATTCTGAAGTCATCTCCTGCTTGGAAGGAATTCAACTAAATGACCTCCACAGGCCCCTTCTAGCCTTAAATTATTCTGTGATAGAGAAGTATAGCTAGGAAGTACCATACAAGATTTCAATTTACCACAAAAATCACAGAAAGTTGTTGTTGGTATCTACAGCACAACACAAATGCTAAATATTTTGCCCATGTAAAGCTACATGAAGCAGAATCCGGTGCGTCTTATTTCCAAACTGAATGTCACTGATTGTCAAACTGAATTGTCACTGAATTGTCACAAACCAAATGAATTGTCACTTATTTTCAAACAATTTCTATAACATTACAAGAATGGTCATAAGGAATTCTGTGGAGATAAGTGTCGAAGGAGAAGGCTCCTCCAACCTCCTAGATTTTTATGTAAACACACCTTAAACTTGATGCACAGTTCATTCAGACTCATAATTCACCATGCAAGACATACATTGGGCAAGGTCTGAAGAAACATGAAGAATTAACATGAAAACATAGAATTCTGGCACAGACATGTCACTGCAGCTTCCTTTACTATAAGGCAGCATCACAAATTTACAGATGGAAATAGCTGCAGGCCTTGACTAAGAAATAAATGCTGTTGCTCTTAAGAATTTGATTGAAAATAAAACCCAGCATATCGTAGCTTCTTATAAAAAATGAAACTCTCTGTATTTCTATATAGCCATTAAGAGTACAGCACAAGTAAAAAGCAGAATCAAAACTATCACTGACTAATCAGATGAAGAAGTGAAAACAAATCTGCAGTTGAAAGAAGTAAAAATCAAAACATTCCTGCTTTTCAGTTCAGATCTATATTGGCCGCACAAAACTGCATCACAGCTACCGGTGAAGACTAACAATTTTCTAGCCAAAAGAGCCACGTGACACAAAATAAATAAAACTCAATAGAACTCATGTAAGGTATCCCATGCATGATGAATAAGCTAATTCACTGTATACAATTGCATTTTCTGCCAGGCATTTGCCTGGCAATATGTAATACACAAAGTAACTTGGACATTTTTACTTATAAGTAAAAGTAAGTGATTCTGTGTAACTTTTGGAAGTTGTAGTAACCCAAACAGAGCACATCAGGATTCATGGAGCATTTTTTTTTAGGGCTTCCCAGGAAGCATTTTTCCTATCTCATCATATTGTATCATACTGACTTCATGTAACACTGACTTGAAAAAAAATCAGTCTATCAAAATAAAATCAAGACGTTCTCAGGAGGGGAATGGAAGGAGAGCAGGAGTTGTTGGGTAAAAAGGAATGCAAGATGTCAAATATACCCAATCAATGTGACAACATGGGAAAGAAAATTTTCGGTCTCAGTTGTAACATTCTCTCCCATACCAGGTAAATGGTCTGCTTTCTCCCCCTCCCTGCATGGCTGCTGGCTACACTGGGATAGCCCTTACCAGCTTTGTGTTCTGGAATAGTTGTTCTACCACCGAGAACCTCCTTTTCAAACAAAAGGATGCAAAAGGCTCATATGAAAATTACATAAAAACATTATAAATCAAAAACTGGTTTAAGTTTTCACAAACTGCTTTACTCATTTTACATTCTATTTCTGTTACATATAAAATGATGTTGCAAAATCAAGTTTTGTTTTTCAAATAAAGATAATGCAGATGTTAATAAGCTACTTTAAGTGTTATTCCCACTCATAACAGCTACAGGAAATAGAATTTGCACTGTAGGAGTAATAGGTTTTGGGCCCCATTCTCCCAGTATTCTCCAAATTGTCATGAATGCTACAATTATAAGACAACGCATCTAACAACATACAATATTTAATTCAAAAGCATTATACACTATTTCCTTGTCAAACAGCAACAATTCCCGAAATCATTTTAGAGCTCAAGAAACCTGTTACTAAAACAAGATTTATATGGTATAAACTGTCCATGGTTCTATCCCTTGAGTGTGAAATTAGCAACTGAGGAAAGATTTCACAGGAATTTGATCTGAGTGCAGTGCTACTGCAAAGGATTTGCAGTTCTGGTCTCTTTGCCAAATCCTATGTATTTCCAAGCTGCTGTAGTTATTCATGCAAAGCAACAGATAATCTGCAGCACCTAAAGCTTTTTTACATTTATATTGAACATGGAACTCTTTTCTCTCTATCGGTGTGTATCTAATCCTTGAGATAGGACCTTGCCATCCCTAGGGTAAGCACTGGGGAAGCTCCTAATGCCACAAATCTAAAAATATTTTTGATTTCATGTTTTAATAAAATTCTGGAAATCTCCAAGTTCTGTTTACAGCCAACATAAGAAAAAAAAAAAAAAAAGGCAGAATATAGGAGGCAGAGTTCAAATTTGAAATGCAATGTGCAAGTGAATGATCAGCATTTGCATTTTAGCTGTTTATAGGCTTTGTGCACTCATTTAATAGCACCTCCCAGCACATTCAAAATAATTAATTTCACGTTTTCATAACACACATAATCACATGGATCCCTTAGACAGCTAGAGCAACACTGGAAGACTGACAAGTCTACATCTCCACTAAGCATGCTGCAGTTAAATCCAAGAGCACACAAATGCATTCACTTGTGGCTCAGCCAAGCATCCCAACTCAGTGGCTACATAGTGAAAAGCAAAGGTTTCCCAGCCTTTGTATTTATAGCACATCAGTCTCGCCTCTCCTCTGCTGTTCAGAAAATTCACCAGCTTCATTTGAAACACAGCACCCAAGAACAACAGAAGGCCCAGACTGTGCAGCAGCAGCTGAGCAGTGCACCTCCTGGATCTACTAGAGGTTCCTTTAGAAGGCCACATAGCTTAAGAGCAGAGTCCTTTCAGTGTAGCCCGTGTGGCTAGATGTGTGGCATATCCATACTTATCAGAGGATTCAAGACATCATTTGAATTAAAAAAATTTTTTGTTGTTATCATTACCCCTCTTGAATTTTAATAAATGTGAAATAAACAGAAGTCCATATGATCCCCCACATAGGAAGTGGCTACTTGGGGTACAAGCATCACCAAATACAAGAGAGTATGTCTGCTTGAATGGCAATGTTTTTTCCTGGATGGTAAACAGGCCATCTTCAAAGAGAAATGATCTAAAGAGGTAAGAGTAAGTGCCTTTTCTCTTCATATTTAAGTATCCTAGTGCAGCTGTACTGAAGTCACTTGACTTCAAATTAATACCAAAGCACTAATAGAATATGGTATAAATAAAAGATTAAATCAGGTATTAAACTCACGGACTTAATGGCTAACTCTCCCCCCACACCTTCCAAATTAGGAATATTTTTCCATATATCTTCTTTCTCATTTGCTGAGTTTAACACCTAACTGTCAGAGTAAAGGAAAAGTGACATTTGCCAGCTTCAAGTCGGTTGGATGGGGAAAAAACAAATAAACTTATTCTGTATATATCCAAGGGCTGAAACTATGAAAACTAATTTGACAATTTGACACAGCCATGCTTTATTCTTTCTATAAACATTCTGAGCACAGTACTGCTTTTGCATTGCTGTGGTTTACGAAAACAGTGTGGTTTAACATGTTTCCTTAATCAGTGTTACCTTGAGCATCTGCACTAACTGGAGAGGGCATAAGTGTCTTTTTAAATTCTGCCTTGAAGAGAAATGGAATAACAGAAGTTACTTGAATTCTGTATTCTGTGGAAACTACTTGGAATATGAACTGTTGTCCTCCTCACAGTAATTAGAGAGCAGCAAGAAGAGAAAAGAGGAAAAAAAGGCAGATAGCAATTAAAGGCTTGGTATCTTGTTTCAGAGTTTTTAGGTATATTGTTTAAAAAAGAAAAGAAAATTGTAACAGAATAGATTTCAATACACTAAATATATATTTTGAACTTGGGGATAATAACAGAATCAGTATCCATAAACAGCCACCTCTAAATCCTGTATTCCTTACCCTTAGATCCATATGGTAATATATGGTTTAAATTTTTGCAAGAAGTTTTTTGGAATTATATCCATCAAGCTAAACAAGCATATCCATGACTGTCATTACCAGCCTACTTACAGTCATGTTTGCAAGATGAAAACCCAATTTTATCTTTTTTTGACATTTGTTTTTAAATAAAAATTGAGTCCCAAAAATCATGTACTGCTTTTCCATTACAGTATTTACAGTTCAAAAAGACTGCTTTTCAAGTACATATGAGATGAGCTTCTTCATACCATACTTGTACTACAGAATACTTATGCAAAGTATTTTCACTCCTCTGAGACAAACAGAGGTAGTATCTAAATTCTCCTTAAGTGTAGGCAGCATCAATTAAGTTTCCTGTAGGTGTCAATATAAAAATCACTGAAGAAGAAATCAAATACAAGAGTAGGAGCTCTGAAAACTGCAGTTAAGTATATGAAATAAAACTATTAGGAAGGTCATTTCTACAAGCAAAACCAGTTCAGAGATAATATTTATTATGAAATTCATCAAATATTATGTGGAATCTCTTGTGATCATTCAAAGTATTAATAAAAACTTTTCCCTTTTTGTAAAAAGACATGCAATGAAAGTCATATTCAGTGACCAGCATTTCTGAAATTCTAGTTAAGAAATGTTTCAGCTTTTCCTTCACCTTTCTTGTGAATCCATACCTTCATGTTTGGAAGCTGATCACAATTCATTGCTCTGCAGTGTAAGGTATTCAGAAACTACTTACAGCAGATGAATACAGGATATCAGATTGCCCCTTCAACAAAAGGGCACAACTGGTTTTAATCCCAAAATTTATCTGAACACATACCACATGAGAACTTAATCCAAAGTACAGCATAATATACTCAGTATATTTTTCCTACCTGGTCTTGAAGAAACTCGGGTTAGGCCTTCAGTCTGCACAATTTCCTTATACTGGCTCAATAGCACTGATTGAAGATTTGTACAAATTAATAGAAACATCACATACATGTACATAGGGATAACTCCTCTCATTGATTGCTTTTTAAGCACAAGAGAAGACAATAAAGCTTTATCATTAAGCTTAGGATTTGAAATATTTGAAAAGTATATTCTCTCTCTTACAAAAGATTGTGATTTTGTCCTTCTCAACCACCAAACAGGAGAAACAACTCCCTTATAAATTTATGAATAAGGGAATTACACTGTGTGTAATTGCAATCTCCTCAGTCACAGTTGCTTTTTTACTCTAGCGGTAGGAATACTCAAGAGGTGAAACAGGGAAAGGACCCATGGAGACCACCAACATGTCTGAAATCCTGTTAAACCGCTAACAATACCAAAACTAACAGACCCTGACAGAGTAAGCTCATAAACAGAAAAGCCTAGGGACTAAGCTGTGAGGCACTGTAGCTCCCTTTATACATAGAATTCCCTGTACTCTGACTGACAGAAAAAGTTTTCATATCAAGATGCTCCAGAGTCAGTAAAGGAGAGATTTAATACTTTGTGACTTAAAATTCCTTTTGTTCAGACTTATTTTTCAGGAAGAACAAAACAACACAGAGATTGATAACTTGTTTCTCCCTTTGCCACGAGAAAAGAAAAAACCCACAACAAACAAACCAAAAACACAAGGCCAGGCCAGGCAAAACCAGAACATTTTTTCATCTCTTAAGTTCAGGCATAAAGCCACACTGTAATAACATAACCTGCAACTTCAAGGTTATTTCCACAGAGTCACATGATTTCTTTGTCCCCTTACAATAAGGAGAACCATTGCAATGTCCAGTATGAGATGATGTTGTAGATCCTTTACAGATAAGCTCTTACAAGAGAGGAACAAATTGGTTTAACCGCCACATAGAATATATGCGAAGTCCTATTTGGATGACAGTGGTTCCACAGGTAGTGATAAAGTTTGTATGGTCCCTGTCTCAGAAATGTTTTTCCATGTTCAATATTTAGGTTTTGCTTGGGCTTTTGGGGAATCTGTTTTGGTTTTTGGGGGGTGGGGTGCTGGAGGGGTGTATGGTTGTTTTGGTTTTTAATAGTTAACAAGGAAACGAGGATGGATAAAAAGAGAATATCCCCAGCTGGTGGAGGTTGCTGGTTTCTAACAAAATTGCAGAATATAGTCAAGGCACACACACTACTTACTCTCTGTGCTCTAGGCCACCTGGCTGAACAGAGCAAGTTCTCAAAAACCTGATCATGGAAATTCTCCTATCCTCTCAGTGTTGCATATTTTTAACATACAATCATCAAGCAGTGATTCTTAGGTCACAAAAAGTCCCAAATTAAAACTAACAAGTGTCTGAACAAGTGTCTTACAGCTCAGCAAAACAGCACAAAATTCCCCACTTCCGCCCACCCCAATCCCATCTGTTTACATGACCAACACGGGACTTGGGATTGCTGTAGAACTGCTTCCATCTGCTCTTTGCAGAGCAGCTACTCTACAGCATAAGGCTGAGCACTCGGTAGGCGCCTTCTACCTGGTTTTGTTGCTGCCAAGGGCAAAACAAAAAATACGGAAGGATTTCCTCTCAAAAGGAAATTTGTGATTAAAAATTTAAAGGAGCAGACAGAGCAGAAAGGACTGTCTCTAGAACAGCTGTTTCTCAAGGCCTCAACCTGTAGGCGTTAGATATATTCTCCATGTCAGAAAAGGTTGTTTTGGACTGTGAATTACTTCATAGATCCATGACACAGACAGTATGGGCCATTACTACAAATCGGTGTGGATAATCATTCCACCTTGCTCTGAGAGTTATTCTATCAGTGTAACTTCATTTCCTGGAAAAGAACACCTACTTCATAGATGAGCCCACACAGTCGCCGGAGAATCCTATTCGCATCAGAAAAGTGGTATTCATATCTGACATTAGACAAGATATTCATTATTACTATTTTATGGTTATATTCAGATTGATTTGCATAACAGCCATGAAATAATAACTTTGCATTAGCTGGAAACTTCCCTACCTGTGTCTGCACTGGTTCTAGTTTAATTTAAAGCATGCAGAAGAGGGGAGTCTCTGGGAAGCTGCCCATAATAGTGTCTTCCTGCATGTTAAGCAAATAGTTTGTTTCCTCCACAGGAGACAGATCAATACTCAAGAAACAAAAACAAAACCAAGAAAAGCTAAAAGCTTAGTCATGTAAATCAGGGTGGAGGAAAAATGAAAGAGAACTCCTCATTGGCATTCTACAACTTCTGCAGACCCCCATGGCCCATTAGCTAATTTCTATTAAAACACACAGCTCTAGAATAATAAATGCCAGTGGCACATTCTAAAGGTTTGTGGCAACTGAAGTAAACATGTCCCTGTTCCCAGGACACCAAGAGACAGAAAATTAACCAGAGGTTAACTGGGTCATTAGCTAGAGCACAATATAGGTCACTGCAGATTTAATTTAGTTTGTATTCAGCTAAAGAATCAAATACAGCAACCAGTTCTCACAGCAGGAAAACAAGTAACTTATCAGCATGTTAACGTATCTTGGATACCAAGGCACCAAGCCTGTCATTATGATTCATACCACTTTTAACTCATTTCACATTATTTTGATGAAACAAAGTACAGTGTATATACACACACACACAACTTAAATGATTCTGAATTCAAGTATGCAAACGCACACAAATACAGAATAGTTCACATTGTATACAGACTGCTTTTTTGCAACCCCCTTTTTTTTTTCCACACCACACTGAAAATTACTTCAGTAATCTTTCCCTCCCTAAGCACAGCTGGCAAGGAAGCAGTTAATACACAAGTCGAAGAAATGTTATATGGGTTAAGAAAAAGCCCCAAACATTAGGTTTTAAGAAGTTTGATCAGGACCTAAATAACACATAGATAAATACTTTGCATCAATACAATCTTTTATGAACAAAATACCTCAAGAGCTGTAAGAGGAGGAGCACAATAGCCCAAACATTTAAGAACTGGCAATATTAAACAGATAAAACATTTAGGATCAGTTTGTATCCAATAGACTTGCATCATTTTTGGAAAGTCTGTTCTGAAAGACTACATGAATTATCAATGTAGCAACATTGGGCTTAATTAAGATACTACCAACTTGGTCTACAAGTGTCTTTATTTCCATGACTGCTGTCATGTTTCTAGCCAGTCTCCTTAACATTTCAGCCTCTTTTATTGCTGTGTAAGAAAACATTATCAGAAGTGGCTGCAGACAAGACATCTACTACTACTACTAATTACACATAGAAAACCAATGTAAGTAGCTGAATGGTAGGACTGTCTGGATCAACATTTTAGGTGTAATATGCAGCACTAAAACTTTGAGGTGAAGATAAACTGATTGTTTTCATTCAAAGAGGCCATCTTCATCTGAAATATGAACTTTTCAATATAAGTAACAAGCAGTTATAAAGACCCAGTGTCAACAAACTCCCACTTAAAATCCAAAGCTAGCATGAAATGTAAGTCAGAGTTAAATCAAGGCTAGACTTGAGAACAAGTTTAGCAGCTTAAGTACTGTATTTTGATGCAGACCAGTACCACTGATGCCAGCACTGAGCAAGTTCTTTAAAGTACATCAGCAAGTTACAGGACAGGTTTGTTGGTTTGTTTGGTTGGTTTTTTTCCACCAAGAATGACTTTGGTAATTAAAAGCTTTTTCTTGAATATTGTAGCTTCATCTAAATTGCATTTTTGAAATGACGTATAAATAATCAAAACCTGAATTACAGAATGAGAAATTTTTGTACACGAACACAAAATCTTGTCTTGTTTGGGAAGCATCAGTTGAAAGGGAGGAGGAGAAGATCCTCTGTTACCTTTCATGTTAAGGTTTCTAACCCTTCCTGTTCAGCAGTCAAAGGAAGGATTTCTGCACACCCCAGCGAAGCATTGGAACAAAGCCTATCTGGTGTTCCAATCCTATCTCCTTGTAGCAATCTAAACAGCTGCTTCCATTTACATTTACACAACTTATACAAACATATTGATCTCTATAGTCCTTTAAGTCAGACTACAGCCTTAGCAGTAAGCAGGCATTCTAACTCAGAATGTGAAGTCCTGGAAAGGGATCAGCAGACAGCAATGGTATGCACCAACAACAGTACACACAGCAGAAAATGCCAAAAGATTCAAACTGCATTTTGTTCAGGTGCTTTCACTCCTCTCTAAGTTCTCACAAAGATCATTTTAACACTTGTGTATTTTTCCTCCAAGTTATTCTGTTCTACCATGGCAAGTGTCTTAAGAATCTTAAAATTGTTGCTCTAATAGTCTGACTATAGCAACTACACCACTGGGCAATATGGTACCTTCTCTATTCCATATTCACTATACTAGCATTACCATTCTCTAGCTCTGGAATGATCGTGTCCATTTATTCTTTATATCTGACCCATCTTTCCTCCTACAGTTGGCATTGATACAATACACCCAGAGAAACAAAAGGTGCACTTCATGATCCGAGTGCATGAACTTTAACTAATAGCAAGTGGTTCTTATAGGCAAAATAGTGTTAAATCAATTGCGTACCCATGTCCCACCTCATTATTTTTCCACTTGTGTCCCAGCATATAAGCTTTCATAAATATAAACAGAGCATTTCAAATTTCATAAGAACAAGTGTAAAGAATGATTTTGGTATTTTTTTCCTGTCTTGGCAATATTCAAATAGGCCAAGATGCATGTTTTCAGTGACAGCACTTGAATCCTCAAACTAAAGATTAATAATGTATCACACATGCTGATGAATGCATGATTCATGAGACACACAAATGGCAAGTTCTATTTAAAGCTTTGTAAGGCCATGAATAGATCACTAAGCTGTATACAGTGGAAAGCAAAAAGTAAAAGATGCAATTTGCTAGAGAAAAATATTGCCTGTATATGGATGTGATCACATTTTGCAGAACAAAATACCTGTGCAGCTAATAAATTAACTGCTCAAAAAAGTAAAGGTTTCAAGCAATAGCACAATATTACCATAGAAGTCATACTTAGTGTCAAAGAGGTTTGCAGCAAATGTAGACTGCGTTGATGCTTGATGATTTTCTTAAAGCTCCATCTGCCAGATATTAACCAAGATTTTAAAAACTGATCTCATTAATCACTTCATTCTAATCTTGCACAACTGTAGAAAAGCTCAAATAGCTGTAAACAGCTCAAAGAACAAAAGCAAAATAACACTAACTAGATTTGCACTTAAGCACAACAGATTCAACCCAAATGTGTTGATTTTTTTTTAATTTTTTTTTTTTAAGTCTTGGAATGGGATGAGATGGAATAAATAAAAACAAAGCAAGAACCTCAAGACTTTTAAAAAAATTCTCTGCAGTAATTTTTTTTAAATCTTATTACAACCATGAAGCTTTCCCAGAATTGAGAGACAATACAGCACCTGCATTAGGTGCACTGTAAACTTAACATCTTCCTTCTCCACTTCTTGCAGAGCTACAGCAGTGTGGCTCAGGAATTCTCTTGGGGAAGCTCACATCAAGATCCTCTTAAAAAAAATAAAAAAAAAATACCCCCACAGTTTTCAACTACACTATGTTCTGTAATACTATCCATTCTAGTTTCACAGCCATGTGAACATAAAATTTCTCCAGCACAGGATGTCTAGAGCAGATGATGTGAAACATAATAGCATTTAGACATCAGAAGTTGCACTAATCAAATCATCAGCCTCTACAATCAGGTTTCTACACCATATGCTTTAGTGTCACTGCTTTTGTGTGATTGTTTGTAGTATGTTTTCCCTCTCCTCCAACTAATGATGCGTAATGTTTAGTAATATCTAACATATATAGCCAACTAAACTATGTTTCTGAGCCACATTTTTATAACAGTAGTAAATCAACATGTAAAATTAAGTTTACAAAAAGGCTTTCTGGGAAATGAGTTTATTAACTGCTTTGGTTCTTTTCCTACCAACAGTCAAAGAATCCTTACCATATTCCAGCTTGAACAAGATCACCTTCACAATATACCAGACACATTCATAGTTCATCAGATAAGCAATTTTAATTGCTGTTTCTTCTGAACACAAAATTTACATGGGATTTGGAATACAGTTTTAATTAACAAGTTTGGGTTTTTGTTTTTTTTTTTAAAAAAAAAACCAACAAACTTAAGTCACAGAGAATCTTTAAGATCCTTTCTTCATGAGAGATATTATCTTTCAACCTGCCATTTACTGTGACTAAAAGAATTTCCTCTCTTTTACAGATAGTATCTTTTTGATTTTCTTAACAGTCTAATCACATTTACTGAACTATCTTGAAGTTAGTTCCCTTCATATTACCTTACTGATCCATACTCGGTTAAGGGCTCAGAACTACAAACTACCACCCAGAAGTAAACTTCAGGAGTCCATGTGAAAAGCACAATCCAAACATAAATGTTCAGAAATTGTTAAAACGGTAAAACAGGTTCAATTTAGTGAAAATTTACAGTTACAGGTGAAAAAAAATCCATCAAGGATTTTTAATTGCAACAGTGTAGGCACAGTACAGCTTGCTGAATCAAAGGGACTTCTCAACAGCATAGCTCGCTATATTTGTGTTCTTACACACTTAAGTGCCTGAGACTGTCCGCAATCAGAGATAAAACACTGGACTCGACAGGTATTTGTTACTGCCTTGATATAAGAATGAGAACACTGTATTAGACCAGTGGGTTACTTATTTTCAGTGCCCTCAGTACTGTTTTTACTTACATTTAGGATTCTCAAAAGCAGACCAATACAATACATGACAAGTTTCCAATTCATGTGAAACAGAAGTACTCCACTGTTCAAATTATGCTATCAGTACCTTCAGTATATGCATCATAGCATGGCTTTTAAAACCACAGCAAAATAGAAACATGGAACATCATTGCCCTATTTATCAAGGCAGAAATGGATATGTTCCCCCATCCACAAATACACAAACACGAGCACAGCACGCTGCAGCATCCACTTCCCTAGCTACCTCTCTTCTATTACTACCATTTAAAGAGACCAACTACTCAGACATTGCCATATAAGTTGTTCTAAAGAAGCAAAGGTAAATTAAGTTACTCAAGTATAAGTCTAAACCTTGACGTATCACAAGAATTCATAGTGAATTACATTATATTGAAAGTGACTTTGATCTCAGCCTTGTATTTTCTGCAATTTATGTGCCAAGAATAGGATTACTGTAATCTAGTGATCAAATTCTACTTTAGAAATAAAATGACAGGTTCATATCTGCAGTAAATAGTTTCACCTCAGGACTCAGTCTCCAAGCATAAAGAACAGCTGACATCTTCAGAGGCTTCCAGTTTAAGTGCAGCACCTTTCTATCAGTGGTTTCTACAGAGCACATGCTTACAAAGGAAAGAGAATAATATAGAACAAGCTCAATACTTTTTTTTTCCTTCAACATGAGATAATATAATGGACAAAGCAAACTTGGACTATTTCCTTCATATCACAATGCAACACAAGAAGTCTGACAGTTACTTTTCCTAAGGCTACTGTAGGAGCAACAGAATCTGGGATCAAAGGTTCAGAGGAAGTTACTTCCTCAGCCACTGATCTTTGTGTCAGCCAAACACAGAAGATGAGTACAACAAACAACTTGAACACTGTTTTGCAATGTCATGGGCTACTCTAGGTTATAACCTTTCTAGAGGTAGCCCAAGTTCACTCAACAATAAATTAAGTCTAATTCATAGAGGACAATATTTTTGCCTTTTTTTTGCACACACCCCCCTCCCCTGATGATTCATTTCTTCTGATCGATTCCTCTACTGGAAACATTTCTTCAGCTTGTCAGAATAGCGAAGTCCTGGATTGCACAACACAATTTTCTGGGAAGCTGACATATGCTCAAACATTTCATTATAATTGACTTGGATTTAACAAGCTTAGTTTGTGTTGTGCAAATTACATCAAAACTAGACAGATCATTTTCTCCTAGTGTATGGGGAAGGGATGAGGAGGTGGAGAAATGAAGAGTATAGAAACTGGCATATTGTGGTTCAGTGTTTTTAAATCCTGATCTGCAAATTGGTTTAGGTAACTCTAACTCTCTGAGACTGTCTCATCAGAAAAAAAAAAAAAATTCAACAGTGAAATGAACTGAATCACCAAGACAAATCCACTGAATGGATTTTTAAAAATGAACTTCTGGAACATATTTTAAAAGAGATGAGACGTTTGAAAGCTACTTAACTGCCTTTACTTATGAAGCTTTTGAATTCTATTTCAGGGTTGAATTTTGTTGTTTGGTTAGTTTTATTTTACAACTCAAAAGGATAATGAGAAATTCACCTAATACCATACCACATAACTTCTGCATTCCTTAGGATTTGTGACATATGTGCTAGAGACCAATGCCAACAAGATACTTAAATTTTTATGTCTGACAAACACTGGTCTGCAAGGACAATCAGCATTCTGGAAAATTCCAACCTTGATTTGGGCTTATTCTAAATCAACATCATTTTCCAAGAGAGTGGAATCTGTCAGATGTAGAAAAAGGATTCAGCTTCTTAGTTCACTAAACTGAACCCTGACTTAGTTTGCCTTTCTTTAAGATTTTAGTCACATCCCGCTTCTATTGCACACTGCACATCAAGAATTAAAAGCACGGATCACTGTTGACACAAGACAGACTAATGTTTTATTACCTATCAATGATTAGACCTAGAGGGGTTTCTTGAAGAAATTGTCCAATCCATCTAGCTCTCCCAGGCATGCCTAGCTACACTGAGCCACTCTAATCCCTGTTTGTTATCTATTCTTCAAACTTCCAGAGGTTTCAAACCTCTTTTAGAAATCAATTCCATATTTGCAAATAAAGAGCTCTAACTATCTAGCCTTAATCTCTAGCGAAGCTTAAGGCCAGTATTTGTTGTCCTGTTTCCAATGAATAAAGAAAAGATTATTCCCTTCCTTTTCATAATATTTTATGCATCTGAAAACCCATGTCCACCTTCAATCTTATCCTTCCTAGACTCTACACCAATTTCTAGTCTTTTCTCATAGGTCACATTTTCCACGGCATTTGACCATTCTTCTTACACCATGTCACCATCAGTGCAGAAAGGGACCCTCACCACCAGAGTAAGGGAAACAAGTTATTCTGCTATTCTTTCTTTCAACATTTGAGCAGCTATTGTTATCTCAAAGCTGCTAAAAAAATTACAACAGATTATCTATAATGGCAGCATAATGAATTTTTAATGCAACACTTCTAAAATGGTTTTGTTCACTTCATTGATGACATCATTACTTGGCTCCATTCACTTTTTAAAAAAGTCACATTCTTCTGCAAGTAGTTCTGGTTTCATTTCACTGCTCCTTTAGAAAACAATGCCTATTCCGGAATGTTCTCAGTGTAAAATAACATATATGAAAAATGTGATTTATTTCAGCAGAAATTCTTAAGTAGCTCCATTGAATATATATCTGTCATGCATGACAGACTTACCAGATGCTCCAGCTGCTCCCACTTACTGTCCTTTGGCTTATGCTGTGGAGCCATCTCAAAGCACACAAAGAGGACACTTTTTGGATCAAAGTACACTGGAAGATGTACTTCAGAGACCCATTTAAAACCTAACTACAAATGTTAATTCAAATTTAGCTGAAAGGACTGACTTGAACTGGTATAAAGAAAAAGACCACAGAAGACTTAAGTGCTCAGCACTAATCTTACTCTGCAGGGCTGCTTATACCATGTTTAGTAATGCAGAACAGCATTGAACTATATGTTAGCTGATGAAGGATGAACTATCTTAGCATACGCATATGTAAATCAAGAGCTCAAATTTAGTGTTAATAATTTCCCTGCTTTTGATAAAAAGTTTCCTTGCCAGACAAGCAGAGTCACCATTAAATTTCTTTGCACATGCAATTAAAGCAAGGGAATAAATCCAGTTTATCCAGCACAGTAGTCACACAAAATATCACAAGCCTTGGAAGTTTCAGCTTCACCACCTTTTTCCTCTCTGGGTTCTCTAAACTTTTAATACACACACGTACACACACACACGTGCACACACACAGCCTTTCAAAACTTAAGATTATGAATAGACTGAAAATCCTTTCTTTTCCCTTTCTACAGGCAATGCCTTAAGTTATTAAAAAGCATTCTTTCTGCTTTGAGATGTCATTCATCAGAGTTGTTGCTTAAGCTTGGCTTCTGCTTGACTGCTCACTCATAGTTCCAAAAATTCCTGTAGTGTAAAGGCAGGGTCAACAGTTAACAACTGCAACACTGCATTATACATCCAAAAAAAGAAAATGTTTTCTATCTTGTTACAGTGGCAGAAACAATCTGTTTTGTCTTTACTTATCTGAAGACAAATTTGAAAATAAATCAGTTTCACGTCAGTAGCCTCACAGTGTTTTATTTTTTTCAGAACACTACAGACATTATATTTTTATTTGGTTATCTTGAAAAGTCTTCACAAACATTATTTAAAAAAAACCACCCCACTTCTGGTACACCAGTAAGTTAGAGAGAAGAAAATGAGAGATTAATTTGAAGGTGGCTTAATTCTGAAATTCTATTTAGACACCTAATTGGTCTGATTTGTAGAGTTGTCTGCTTCCAGTGAAATCAATAAAACTTCACTGATATTTTAACTCCCCACAAAAATTTAAACAGGTATATCCAACTGTATTTACTAAGTGTACAAACCCACATTAATCTGCTGTATGAGAGCTAATTCCATGAGTGTGGAGAACCTGGAAAATCCAGACTACCTGTGTCTGCAGATCATAGCTCAATTTAGAGATACCCAAACTGACTATACCCTCCTTCCCATTGACTGGACTTTTTAGCAAGCAGCATTACCAAATCACACAGTATTTTCATCCCTTCCCCAAGATACTCCACCACACCTGTGACAAATCAGGAAACAGGATTTAAAGCAGGATTTGAACACTGGGATGTTGCATTAGATCTATGTTGGAGATTTTTCTACACAAGGAAACTCCTCATTTCATGCCTTAAAGCAAAACAGGAATGGCAGAAGACTAGAAATAGTCAAGCATCTGGCCTAGAGGTAATTATTTTACAAGTATTTGAATAATAGCAAATCTAAGAATTAGACACCTGTCACTCTTAATTCAGTCAAGTTCTGCTGCTGGCTCTGAACCCACCATAACAAATCCAACCAAAAATATCAGTGACAGAAGAGGAGGAAAAAGCCTGGCTGTTCAGTACAGGGCTTAAAATAGTCAGTGCTCAGAAATGATTGCCTTGCAGCACAGTAGAAGTGAAGACTTCAGGCCAGGAAAGCATAGGCTAGATCTCTTGAAGCATTGAGTCCCAACTTCTAATAGAATTCATGTTGATAGCTTGATGGGCAGAGGTCATCTTGTCTGCAAATCAGACAGCTGACTCAGCTGACTGTGCAAGTGTAAATATTACTTTCTGCTCATAGATGAGACTGAGAAAACTAGCATTTATGCTGGACTCTTGCACAGAAATAAACTTTACCAAACAGAATCTGGAGATACTCATTTTCTTTGCCTTTCGCAGTTAGTTTCACTCGTGGCAAGGGGCTGTTTGAAAGTGAACAATGCTAAATGACCTGATGTTTTACTGAAAACAGAACCAAAAACCTCTTTGCAAAGAATATAGTAATGCTTGTCCTTCGGGTGCCTGTGTATTTAAACTGTTTCATCCTATGAGTCTCTTACGTTGCAAGATTGGTACCCAGCTGAACCGGAATCTTTCTGGCAACAATTCTGTATCCATAAAAGCAGCAGGCTGAACCTCATCAGAGCCTTTAAGCATATATTAAGTTTTCCTGTTAATTAAGGAGTTTAGGGTTTTCTGCATTTAATATTTTATTATCACTAAAAAGCAGACATTTTAGTCTCTGAAAGATGACCAGTTTTAAGAATCTCCACAGCTATGTACACATACTTCTTCATTAACAATGCACATTTTTAAAATCAGTGCAATATGTATGAGAATTTCACAAGTTACCTGGAACTCAGTCCTGCTACAGTTCCTCAGAACCACAACAGAAATGCAAATGTTAATGTCTTGAGAAGATCAGAAAGTCTCCTTACAAGTAAACTCCTAAGGCAAAAATACTTTCAGTAGATTTATAGTATTGCATTACTTATCTTAAGATCTAATCATAATTATTCAATGAATGCAAAAGCTTCAGAAATAGCCTCATCAAAATGATTTTAAATAAACCATCAAATGATACAAATACAACAGTTGATCTGGTTTTTTGCATTGTATTTATAAAAGCTTTTAATGAGGCCAACCCCATATTCTTGCATCCCATCATTATTTCACAGATACATCTCATCAACTCACACTTTACAGATGTAATGCATTTTGTTATGAAGAGTGAAAACCTACCAAAGAGTGGGGGATTAAACACTTCTACTGCAGTGTCCTCCACGTCATGCCATTCTCAGTCTGGGAACATCTGCCAGGTAAGCAGTAACCTAATATAGAAAGAACAAAGAATATTCAGAAGAGAGCATAATTTTTATGGTCCTTTAGCAAGTCACTCAAAACTTCCAAGGTGTGAGTTTCCTGGTTTTTTTCCACATACCATCTAAAAGCACCCTCTCAGAGCTGTTCTAGAAGCTGTCCCTTCCCCATTTTGCCAAATCTTTCATTTTGCACAGCAACTTTAGTAATTCTATGTTTTCACAAGAGTCCAATTCTACAAGTTAAGTGACAGGCTGTTGTAGTAACTTCTAAGCAAAATTCAAGAACATGAGCACAACTATAACACTCAAATAGTAAGATGCTGGAGACAGTGATATTACCAGATAAAAGCAGGATGAACTCATAATTTAGTTTTATTGTTTGATAAACAGAGCAATTTCAGCCATATCTTTAATAAAGCAAACAGCAGTGGCGAAGTACAGTACTCAGTCACACTTTAGAACATGGGTATAGAATCTAGAAAATTTATTCATGAATTGCACTAGGTCATAAGCTACTGCAAATGCAGTGTATTGTCAAAAGTTTTACGTTCTGAACCTGGTGATGTTAGTACTCTTAACTTGCCACTACAAATCCTTAGTTACAGACAAGAAGAGTAAGAAAGTTGCAAGGATCATCTGAAACTAGATTAAGCCTTTCCCTAAACCACAGTAAATGCAATCATTAATTAACAAACAAGTTTGTATTACATGTAATCACCTGATGGAAAGGGACTTAATATGTGAGCTCCTACTTTAATCTCTTGCATAACAGCTCATTAAAAAAAGTGAAATAAAGCTGTTAATAAAAAAAAAAAAAACCCGTAAGACAGACTCAAAATTATCCAGAAGATTATAGGAGGAGTTAATTGAGCATTTTTGTTCAGTGCACTGCTGGAGAACTTGCTTAACAAAACCAGGACAAATCCCAATTCAACATCAGTGCCTGAAAGAAAGGAAGAGACATCAAGATATGTGTTAAGTATGTAAAATAGTCTCCAGCATTCTTTATGGATGTGAAAAGAAAACAATGAATCCTTCATTGCTTAGAGGGGAACATTTTTGTCTTGCCAGAGGACAGATTTCTAAAGACTGATATTTACATTTTCCTACAACCTGTAATTTCCTCATTTCTCATTTGTCAGGGCCCAAAAACCTTTTACTGCACATCGGATGTTTGCAAATGTTTAACGATCCTTTTACCAAACAAATGTCACAGTCTGAATGAGGAAATTAGTTAATATTGCTGATGTTGCTAAATTAATACCATTAATATCACACTGTGAGCAACTACAGAACCTACAGGGTCTTGTATTATAGCTAAGCTCCACGGGTTGCAAGTTTGTTCTCCAGCAGACAGCACCAAGAAGAAAACCCATGAAAATATCACATGTGAGGAAATTCAATAAAATTTTAAAGATTACTTTGATTCTGTAGTTAGGCTACCAGACAAGTGTGACTAAAGACAGATCATTTCACAGAGATTTAGAGGCACTAACTGGAACTTCCGCATCTACACTTACAGCCTGCAGCAGTCATAAAAGAACCTAAGTAGATCACAGAAACCACTGCACCATGGTATTTCTAGATGTACAGCAAGATCCGAAGATTCACCCTGTGACTTAAGATGGCAGAAGACACACTGCAGTGTTGTCTTCAGTTGCAACTATGCCCTTCTGGATGCACAACTGAGTTCTATTTTGTTAAGTAATTTGTCTCTGCACTTATTATCTATGGAAAAAAGCTTTCTAAAAGAAGAACCATCTAACTTTTCTCTAAGCCACTTAAGTCTTCTACACACTTCCTCTTACAGAGGAAGTATGACATAAAGGAGTCAGATTCTTCAAATATTCCTTCAAATGCTGCTGTACTGGAACATAGGAGAAAATAAAACTTTATGAAGGCTAAGAGGTAAGCTATTTTTAGCAGAATTCTAACACACAAACCCAGTTGTGCCTGGAATGTACCCAAAAAAGGTGGGGAAATGGAACTGTAAAGTGATTCATTTGCAATAGTAGGAGATAGTAACTTCAGGATTATCATCAGGCTTTTATCAGTAACAGATATTTCTCCTAACCTGATTAGTAACAAATACTTAGAGTTTATTTTCATTAAAATACCACATTGTTAACTCTACACATTACATCAGCAACATAGCTGGCTTTTTTTTTTTTCTTTACCCGAAGTCACAATTGTGGTGGCTGCAAGACAACAGGGATAGCAAAATTGGAGACGAATCTGATGCACTGTGTGGTAAAGTTAGAAGGTGAGGGGAAGAGCCAAAGAAAGACTCAAAAGAAAAAAAAAAAAAAAAAAATCGGAGAGAAATGCTCTGGAACCATGGCATTGCATACTAAGCAGTGACATTCATTCAGAACTTGCCTCATCAAACTTGTTTGAACTCCTACCTGACCAAGCTGCCTGAATAATCTCCATGGTACAGAGACTATTTTATAAAATTTTACGCTGTTTTGCTTACCTAAGTGTAGGCTCCATATAGCCTTAATTTTTCTAATACGTACAAACCACAGTGAAATCTCTTAAAATATATCACTATCACAAGAAACTAACTTGAACAGCTTCTTCAGAAAACCCTGAACTGAGGTCTGAGCCAAAGAAAGCAAAGAGTATGTTAGGTAACCCATCTAGTTTTGTACTATTCTTATTGTGCACCTTTCTCTAAGGGAGACCTTTATCTCTCTCAAAGTAAGGACTCTCTAGGAACACTCATTCCCAACAACTGACACTCAAGGCAGGTATCACATGCCTGGTACAGTAAGATTTGGAAGACTACAGTATTAAAAGGACTTCAAATCCCAGCATAATGAATGAATAATGTTCCTGACACAGCACAATCTAGAAACTCTCTGCACTTTAAGAAGCTCTCAATTAGCTTCACAAATACATACATAAAATCCCAACTTTCTCAAACACTTCGGATATTTCCTCAAGTCCCTAAGATAACTTAGGCAAAAGAAAAAAAAAGTACATTTTCAAAGTATATCCATTTTTAATTTATACTTTTTTTATGCCAATCAATATGCAGTTTTTCCCCAATACAGCAATATCGTTTCCCAGATCAAGTTCAGTAATCTAAACTAGATGTACATAGATCCACCAGAAGTGATTTTAGCATTAGAGAGATTCATCCCCCTGATTAAATAAAAAAAGGAAGAGAGAGGATACTATATACCATCACATATTGAAGTGCCCATTTAAACTCTACTAAGACAAAAATAAAGATGACCATTCATACTCCTTACCGCAGACCTCTACAAAGTCCCTGAAGGTTGCAAGTATATCACTTATTAGAAAAGCACGAAGATTGATTTATTTATCTTACAATTACTGAAAAAGACAGACATGGACATTTAATACTACTTTGTTCACTACCCATAAACTTCAGATGACAGAATCTTGTCATTACATTCGAGAAGACCTGTTCATTTCATTGGTGTGTTTGCTGTAAGATAACTTCACATCTCAGGCAAAAATTAATGCTATTACAATGATGCAACATAAATCTGTTGTTATTTTTATTACTAAATTAATAATAAAAGTCTATTATTACTTAGTTATTAACTAAGACAAAAAGGGAGCAGTGGGAAAGAAACTGAATAATAAAGCCTTGTAAAAATCAACAGATGTTAACATCCATCATTTCAGAGTCCTACCACCTATTCGTGTGGGAAGAGTCAGAACTTTAGTTCTCAGTTGTGCACGGAGCTTTACAATTTCAGTACTTCAACCAAGCTGCATTTTCCAAGACTGCAAACTCTTTACTTTTTTCAGAACAAAATGTGTTGGTTTAGGATCCTTATATTAAATCCATAAAAACAAAACTACAAAACCCCCACCCTAAATGACAGATCTGTCTTTTTGACCTGTGTTTATCCCCTCCTCTGACTGGCAGTAACTCTGGGCTAACATGCAGGAAGAACCGCAAAGAAGGAAGCATAAAAAACTTCATGTTGGTAGTACTTCAGCCACAGTGAAGACAAGACCCAGAAGAATCTAAGTAATTCTAAGAAAATCTATACCAGGCCAACTGATGAGGACTTGCAGATACAAGAAGTATACAATCCTACAAGAAGTTTTCCTTATTCAGTTTCCAGATTGTAAATAACATCAGCTTCTGACATATTTCCACATCTTTAAGGTCCACAATCTTTCTATCTCATATACTACTAGTAAATACAAGTTCTTAAATACACTGAATCAATGATTTCAGCCTTTCAAAATGACTGCTACCTGTCTAAGATGTTCGAAGAAGGGAGGCAATTAAATCGCTTTCTTTTTTTAGGGACTTAAAAGTATTGACTATTTCAAAACAGACATATCTTCCTGGAGCAAGGAGACTTCATGCAATATTTATATTATTTCTTGTGAGGTATTGATATTTACAGTTGTTTCCCCATCACCATGAAGTTATTGCCTTCATTTTACAATAGTATATGCAGATTAGAGACAACTCTGCAGCCTAATAGATACATTTTACTTATCCATTAAATATGGCTAATTAGTAGTCATAAAACTTATTTCACCACAAGCTCCTTAAACACCAAACTGGGAGCTGCTACTCTGATTTTACTGTGAACCAATGCTAGAACATATAGACAGAAATACAAAAACTATAATCTAGAATAAGCTCAATGAAGATACTAACAACAAACTTTTATATTACTGAAAACAGGAAAAAAAAACCCCTATCACTGCTATGAGAAGACCAGATTCCACATGTCAGTGTTCCACTGTATATGTTTCTTCATCATCATATCACCATTTGATTCCCTAGTTCATTGTACAGAAATTTAGATAGCATAAACATTTGACGTACAAACTGGGTCTGTGTTATGAAGGTTCCAAACATAAAACAGGGAGCTGTGGAACTCAAGTCATACCTGCCTTGAGTCTCATTCAGCTTTACAGAACAGTTTCACATGACCAAAGTTTCCTGGATTCTGTTGTTGGACCTTTCACACTAATTCATTTCCTTTAGGGTCATTCTACTCTGAACACCAAATCAAATTTTCTACCACAGCCAAATTGCAGGTAGGATACTTTATTTCTAACACTTTAATTGGAAATTGTGCTTACCGGGATTTGGAAAATTAGAAGACGGACACACACATACATTTTTCACGTATGCATGCAGACATACATACGGACACAGAGAGGTCAGTTTAGGTTAAATTCTTTGACTATTGCATTCACTTCAAAAAAATCATTATATTCCAACTTAACATTTTGTTTAATGAAATAATATTAACTACTTCGGCAGAAAAACTACAGACATTTTCCTGTCCACTCATAAGAAATGATGGAGGATCTGGTACTGAAAGAGCTAATCAAGATGGTTTTACACAGCAAGGGCAAACACTTTCAGCTAGAAATTACCTGAAATAAGACTACTTGCAAGGAATCTAAAGCAGAAAGCATCATATACCAAAACCACAAGCACAACAAAAAGAGTTTTTTGCAAATATCAAAGTCCAGGGAAAAAAAAGAAAAAGTCCATTACAAACCTTGTGAATAACACTGGATCTTATGGATGAGACCAGACCTAACACACACAAAACCCTCTACATTCAAGCCACAAAACATCTATAGTAGGAACATCCCACCATGCCAGGAACCTGGCCTTGAATTCCATGATTTGTGCTGAAGAGAGTCTAGACCAAATCTGAACTTCTTAATACAGATTAAAAATAAAGCTGTCCTAGTTACACTAATATTCTGTGTGTTTTCCAAAACCTGACTCATATTCCATTTCCCCACACCCAAACCCAAGCAGAACACTTCAGGTGAAACTGAGAAAGACAGTAGGAGGGTTGGCTTAGTTTTGGAGCAGTACAGTTAAAAGTTTAAGATTCACTGCTGCAGGACATGTTATGAAATGCAAGGATCAATCAAATTCTGTAAAGAGCACTGACCAGGAAGACTTTCATAATATGTTTAATCAGGACAACATCTTTACACATCAGTTTTCCTTCCACATAATGAGGAATTCCAAGAGAAAAGCTAAACATTGGCAGGAACAAACTACAGAAGAATATCTTTATGTAAAGTCATTAAAATTATATCTGGGAAAGAGAGAATAGTTATGCATTTAGCCAGCACTAAAACAATTACTCCAGCTGCATCCTTTGGAGCACTCTTAATCACATACTCTAGTATGTAAGTTTTTAAAGCACGGTGCACCACATTTTACATCTCTTGCATGCTTCAAGCATAAAAGCTATTATTGCACTGCAGACTAAATTTGGAGCACAGCTGACACCTAAGCAGTTAAGGTACTCTTTAAAACTGCTGTCTGATGGCATAAGACGACATCACCTTTAACAGCAAAGACATTACTTATCGCCACAGTAAAAGTGAGGAAAGAAAAAAACCCCACAACATATTTTTAACAACACTTTCTGCTTTTAAACTACTGAACGTAAAATTAGCCACAAACAAAAATAGCAAGAGCATATTCGCATTCACTCACATGTTTGCTGGTTGGAGAAAGCAGGGGAAACAACACAGACCCTGCACCACTGCACGGGTTCACATCCGTATGTTAATGCTTTGAAGAAGAGCAAAAGCTAGTAAGAGACCTAGCTACAACTCTACACGTCTATGCCTGGAGCCCTTCAGCCTTGTAGTGCTGCTGAACAGCCCCCACAGGACTAGGAACCAGAAGTTTTTAGTATAGTGCACGTTATTTTCCAGATCAGCCACTGACTCACTGCGTGACCTTGGGCAAGTCACTTCCCCGCATCTCAGCTTCCCACCTGAGAGTCACCTCTTCTACAGATCACAGAAGAGACGAAAACCCGGTAATTATTCATCACAAGCGACTGTGCACAGGCGAAGCTGGGATAAAAGGGGGAGGGGGGGGATTTGAAGTGGGGGTTTCCTCAGCTACAGGTGGTAAAGACGCCCCCGACATCGATTCAGCCTCCCGCCCGGGCGATGATCTCCCCCCACACCTTCCCCGTTTCGCTAGTGTACAGGTTAAACCGGAGGGTAAACCGGCAGCTCCAACTCGCCCGCCCCAAGCACCCGCTGCAACCGGGGGAGCCCAGCCCTCCGGGCCTCCCGCCCTCACAGCCCGGGGCCTCCCGG
>JAAGNO010005530.1:0-15766 GCA_033439905.1 Ceryle rudis | reverse complement strand
CTGCCGCCGGGACAGCATCAAGTCAGGGGTCCAGTTCATGTGCGCGCCGGCTCCGGGGGCAGGTAAAAAGACGGCCCGCGGCGTCATCGTCAGGAGAGAAAGGAACCATGACAGGTGCAAAGGAGAAAACCAGAAGGAGATGAAGGTGCTGGAGAAGAGGGGGGACGGGAAGGAGCCTTGGAGAGGAGGTGCTGTCAAAGTGGAGCCGCTTGATGTCACCTTTGAGATCTGCAAGGTGAAGATAGAAAAGGAGGATGTCCCAGCTGGCTCCCTGTGTAGGCCTGCTCGTGCCAGCACTGAAGACCGCAAGGTGCTGCAGCCTGAGGGGCTTGGGATCCTCCCTGAAGATCAGAAGATCCCAGTTGTGCTTCAGCCTTTACCTCCTGGAACCTGCGTACAGGTCCACAGCCCTTTGCCATCAGACCTGCTCCATATGACTCAGGCGCCGATGAAACAAGTGCCACTTAAAACACAGTCTTTCCTGGAGCCTTCAGTAAAGATTGAAACTAGAAATGTTCCCTTCACAGTACTGCCCTCCGATTCAGGTATTATGTTAAGAGAGCTTGCCAGGGTTCAGTAAGCGGCACACAGCTGACAGATTATCACACAGGAGAACACAAATAGAAAGGCCATGTTAGAGGACCATCCCTTTGGATAGTCTGGAGTTTGTACAGCTCTCTTTGACAGCATAAGATGTAAACATATGGGGACACAGAGTTCTCTAGCGGTTTGTTAAAATTAATGTTTTTTTGTTCCCTTGCTCCCAAACTACATTAACCCCCTTATAATAGTGTTCAAAATTGTACTGAGTTGTAATTGCAAGTTCAAGGTCAGGAATCTGCTTGATTTTTAAAGTTATGAAGCATTCATACACTTCTCTGAGAGAATTTGGACACCTTAAATGAGGAACATTTTGAAACACCTGAATTAGAAGCTTACTTTTTTTTTTTTTTTTTCAAAGAGTTCTAGGCTTTTCAAATTAATGACTTAAAGGGAGGTGTTAAAGACTAGAAGACTTGCCCTTTATTGATAATGTGAAGGAGTTAATTTCCAAGCCTTTTTCAGAGAGGAAATTGCTTTCTCAGGGAATTGTCATGAGGGATCTGGGGGTTTATCACCTCACCAGCTCAATTTAAATGCAGTCTGTGTTTACAAAGAGCCAAAGCTGGGTGTCGTGGAACAGTCGTTTGGTAACACAGGTTCCTCCATGAAAATGAGTGTCCAAACCTGCAGAAACCAAGAACACCAACAGCCCCAGCTGAGAAGCCAGGGACTGGATGGGTGTGGGACTAATCTGCCATAGTTCTGGTCCCTGCATCATTAGGGCTTTGTATATGGAGTTCTGGTGGCAATGACAAACTTGCAGTGATACAGTCTATGCTATACAATTTTTCATTTATAAATTCATGAGAAAACAGTCTAGCCAAATGACATCCAAACCAGTGCATTGTCAGTTCCTTATGTTTCTTTCCTTTTTTTTCTTTTCTTTTTTTTTTTTTTTTAACAAATGCAACAAAAGCCATGTAAATGATTCCTCATACATTGTTCGATGAAGGTTAGTGGAGTATACTCCCTCAGCCTTAGTTATTTTACTAGGAACTCCTCTCCAAACATGCATCGAGTTTCATGTGTTCCAAAGCTCTAGTGATTCTTCTGACAACTGCCAAATATCCTCTTGATGTACTATTAAATGTAACCTGCATTGCATTTATTGCCTGGAAGATGATCGTCTTTCCTCACTCTGTTGCCTAGGTATGCCAGATACTCCATTTAGCAAGGACAAAAGTGGGCATGTAAAGCGTCCAATGAACGCATTTATGGTGTGGGCTAGAATTCATCGGCCTGCCCTAGCAAAAGCCAACCCAAATGCCAATAATGCTGAAATCAGTATTCAGCTTGGATTGGAATGGAGCAAACTGACTGAAGAGCAGAAGCAGCCCTATTATGATGAAGCTCTGAAAATAAAACAAAAGCACAGAGAGGAATTTCCTGGTAAATGTATTTGAATGTACCTGAATGCTTTAGAATTGCAAGATTTTTTCTTTAAATTGATCTCTTCCCTTAGAGCAAGTAACAACATCAGAAAAAAGTTACAAAAATGTCAGACACACAGTCCTTGTGTCAGCTTTCTAGTGCCTGAAAGCATATTAATTTTTTTAAGCATCCAAATTGATGCTTCATCCTTCATAGCCCCTAATGTTTCTTATGGTCTTAGACCACCACAGCTACAGCAGCTCTTCTGAATGCTTTAGTAGTCTGATGGCCAGATAGTGCATTTATTGTGAATGTAGCCTGCTGCATCACTTCACGTGCTCCAGAAAGAGCTGCCCAGGTGGCCTATGGTAACACACCCATCCCTTTCTTAAAAGCAGGAAAGGAAAATGCCACAGGAAGCGCAAACAGCATCATATTCTGTGCGATTCTTCAACGTTTAGGTGTGGATTCCCAAATAGCAGTGTGGAAGATGTTATTTCTCAGCCTTCTGTAAAAAGGGTTAAAAATTTGTACTCTTAACAAATTAATTTCTCCATAACACTGCAGTTCAGTAAAACAGAGTATAAATACTTTGAACACTCTTTTTAAGTGCTGCTGAGATACCAGGTGACGTGATCCTTTCTCTGTTTGTTGTCACACTCCTGCTAGTTCACAGTTATGGCTAATCCTGGTAGACAAGATCTGACCAAACTGTCTGTCATAAACAAGCCAAAGATAAGAGCAGCACTTTCTCTCTCTCCTTGCACCCTTATAAATAAATAAATAAATAATAAAGGGCTCCTTAAAGTGGCATTAAGAGTGTAAGAAACCGAGCTGCTCAGTGTAAATTCATGATATATTTATACATTCGTTAACATTTGGTTTATGTTGTAAATCAAAGGCAAATATACTCTCTCTCAAAATCTTTACAGGATTCCTAGTGGGATATTTTCCACTGTCTCATGTGACCTACCAGGTATCTGTGAGACTTAAGGGGTTAAGAAAACAATCAGGAAAGATCCGCATTTTGAATACAATCATGTTTTTTTTCTGAACTAAAAGCCCATGATACAGTGTCGTCTTCTCCTTATCATTCTTTTCTCAGCTGTGCCACACCACTCCCCACTGTTCTATATTTCTTTGTCCCATAGTTATGGTTTAGCAACATAAAACCAATGACACAATATGTCCATTTTATTTACAACTCTGATAAAGTGCCCCATTTGCTACCTCACTGAAACAAATGGAGTATTGCATTGACTATAGGAGCAAGTTTTGGACTCTTTTTTTTTATTTTAGATACTACAGAATTACAGATATCATAGCTTTACATAAAGAATGAGATCGTCTCAAAAATTGGATGTCTGCATCTTTTTTCATCTCTGACAGGCTGGGTTTATCAACCACGACAAGGCAAAAGGAAGCGTTTTCCACTGCCTGACTCTGCTGTATTTTCCAGCGCTTCTCAGAGTATCATCACTACAAATCCAGCTGGCATTTGTCCCTTCCAGTCACCTGCTTACTCTGTTGTCATCCCAAATGTTAAGAACAGTATTGGACATCCAGTCTGTGAGTTTTCAGTATTGGATGATTTTAAAAATTCAGAATTTAGCTCTTGTAGTAGAAGCTACTGTAGATGTAGTTAAAACAATTTCTCAGTCTTTTTTGACATCACTGTTTCTATCGGTTTTCTGCACTATATCTCTGTCTCCTAGTCTCTGCCTGCTGTTTCCTCAGCCTCTTAAATTCTTCTGGTGTCTTTATTGCCCACAGATCCTCGCTTTTGTCTTTGTAGCTCCTAGTTACCTCCCGTTACCTCTTAGTCATTTTGGATTTCTATTACTCAACACTTGCTTCCTGTTAAGCTACAGCTGTTTCATTTTCTTGTTCTGTCTCCACCTCACATATATCTCACCTCACCAGCTCTAACTACACTAGTGCTCAACGCTGCCCTGCTAAGCCTGAAAAAGCTCCTTACCTTAGCCCGTGGCACCTCCATGCTGAGGTTAGTGTTCCTTGGCAGTGTGGGCACCATTGCTCTAGAGCAAATGCTCAGCAACACAGACTTCCTGCAAGAGACAGCAGACAGAATTGTCAACAAGGCTGTCAAAAAGGAAGTCAGTAGGGTATTAGGAAGGTGTGTGCTACAATATTAAAGCAGCCACTAAATCTGAAAAAGAAGTTTTTATTTTGCACATTTTCTGTGAGCAGTTACTTAGGGATCTATGCATGCCTGGAATAGTTCTATATGCAGTTGTTTTGAACTTGCACATGCCCACAGCTTGAGCACACACAGCTCAGCTTTTACACAAACAAAAATATAGTTACAAAAGGAAAGCATTGAAAAGTTGCACCTAACCTGGAAGGATCCTCCTTTTTATAAGAAGTCAGTATGGGCAGTACAGTAGGGTGTAGGATGAGAGCTCACAGTCAGTGTGGGCTGACTTGCATGTTTTGTAGCGAAAGAGCTCACAGTCAGTTCATGGATAGTGAATTTTGGCAACAAATACCTTAGATTCTGGCAATGGCATTTTTCTCTTTAAGCTTACTGACAAGAGCTGCACTTTTTATAAGGAGGCAAGAAAATGAAATATCTGTTTATGCTGTGGGGTAATATTGAGAGGCAAAACTGCGCACACAGCTTTCTGGTGAAGTTCTGAGTTAGTGATGTGATCCTCTCTCAAACACTTCTGTAAATGTGATTGAATAAAGTATTCTATGTTTTTTTACTGTGGTGGTTTGACCTTGGCTGGGTGCCAGGTGTCCACGGAGCTACTCTATCCTCTCAGCTGGACCTGGGGGAAGAAAATAAGATGAAACTCATGGGCTAAGACAAAAGCAGTTTAATGAAGAAGCAAAGCAACACTGCATGTGGAAGCAAAAGAAAACAGATTTATTCTCTACTTCCCATCAGCAGGTGCTGTCTGGCCCTTGTTGGGAAGCAGGGTTCCAAAAGCATAGTGGTTGCTCTGGAGCACAAGCTGATGCACCTCCCCCCCCCTCCTTTTCCTTGCTTTCATAGTTCAGCTGATGTCATATGGTATGGAATATCCCTTTGGTCAGTTTGGGTCAGCTGTCCCAGTCATGTCCCCTCCCAAGATCTTGTCCACCCCATCCCACTGCAGGGGGAATGTTGAAAAACAGTCTTGGTGCTGTGCAGGGGCAGGGCTTTGCCCAGCAGTAGCCACAACAGAGGTGCGTGATCAGCACCTTTCTAGCTGTAAGTGCAAAGCACAGCACTGGGAGAGCTGCTATGGGGAAAATTAACTCCAGCTCAGTCAGACCCAGTACGCTTACCCTAGCGCATTTCATAATGCTATGTTGTCCTCAGATGCTACAATGTTTCAT
This sequence comes from Ceryle rudis, assembly GCA_033439905.1. Lineage (NCBI taxonomy): Eukaryota > Metazoa > Chordata > Aves > Coraciiformes > Cerylidae > Ceryle > Ceryle rudis. Next base: position 10,444 of record JAAGNO010005530.1, on the reverse strand, counting down.
TCCAGAGTTTACTATCCTATTGTGGTTGAAATGATTCTTAAACACAAACTGCAAAAATCTATATGCATTATAGTGCTGTTGGCTCAGAATTTAGACTCTTAGACTAGGTAGGGTTTGAAAATATTTAGGCAATGTGTTTTGAAATCTTTGTGTATGAAGGCAGCCCTGTTGACATCACATGTGATTTGAAAATGTACATTAAAGTGTATGCTTTGCAAATGTTTCAAATGTTTGCAGAAATAGGCCAGTGGGCACATTCATTGGCGAAACAAATAAGAAAAACATAGCAGAGTGTGGGGTGTTTTAACTGTTGATTCTTCTCCTCACTGCTGCTTTGGCACCACACAGATTTGTTAATGATTTGTCTTACTCCAACTCAGCAAGTAGACTTGGGAGGTCTTCTGAGCTTCAGGCACTAAATGCACACTCCAGACCCATTCTGTGGTGTATCAGGACACGACTCAGCCCTCACCAGCCTCACACCCTCAACACTGTCTAGTCAATTCCTTCTTCTTTCACCCTTGGGTTTCTGTAGAAGGAAGCATGAATGTGTGGGCTCCAAATCCATCCATGAAAACACATGTAGGTCAAGTGGTGTATGAGTTGCAGGGTTGTAATGATAGGAATATGTTGGGGGAAAATTTTTCTGTCTCTGGATGTGGTTTGTTGTTCTATTATTAATATTATAATATTAATTCTATTCTAATTCTGTTCTATTATTAATATTATTAATAATAACTGTTCTATTTCTTAAAGGTGGGTCTCCTGCCATCCGTTTGCCGTCTTCTTCCATTCTACATGCTGGTTCGATTGCTCTTTTCCAGACTACTAGTTCAAGCACCTCATCAGTGACCATTCCAGCTCCAACCCTGCCCCTGCGCTCTGTAATTTCACCACAGCACTTTACTGAACCTCCTCAGACAGAAGCTCATGATGTATCATCTGGGCTCAATTGCTCTCTGAAGAGAGCTACACCAGTTTTCATTGAAAGCTTCAGCAGAAACCCAAGTAATGTAACTACCACCACTGGCAGATTTTCTGTCTCAAATAGTGATCCCCCAAAGGAGTACCCAGGGCTACCTATTTTTCCTAGAGGTGTACCTCTTCCCCAAGCTACCCCTTTTCTTCACTCGCCTCTCTATGGGTCTCCTCCCATTGGCCCACCAGCCAGTCTGTTTGGAGTACCTCCTCGGTTTCCATTTCACCACCCTTACTTTATACCTGGACTTCACTACTTCCCCTCAAGGTAATGCAAGCCTCAATTTCAATACCAGTAAGAACAAATGCTAAAAGGCAGAGAGTCTTTTGACTTACAGAAAGCAGATGGAGCATTCAGAAGTAAAGGTGCTCTTACTTTCCTATAGCTTGTGTGGGGTGGGACCTGCTGGCCTGAGGTGGCTTGTAATATCTGCCGAGTTATTGAAGACTCCATAGTACTATTGCAGTAATTGGCACTCCCAGGCCTGCAGTAAACAAGTATTTTCTCTCTGCTTTATGCATCTAAGTGCAGTTGATTTCTACAGAAAAGCATTAGGTAGAGATAGTGTAAATATATTTTGAAAATTATCAGATAGAAGTAAAGGGGGTGTGTGAGATGCTTCCTGGGTACTATGATTGCAGCTGCCATAACTACCAGTATTTTGGAAACCCAGCCTGGCAGGCAGTGTCTTCAGAATTGTTATGGAAGTAGCAATTCCTAGTTTTATCTTTGCAGTCTCTGGGCAGTCAAACAGAGATCACCTAATCAAAGAATTTACAAGCTAACACATGTAATATCCCATGGATATTTCCTAAGCTAAGCATCCGCAGAAAGCAGCAGTGCCCTCCCAGGAGCAGGTGTGCTGCTCAAACACAAGTTGTGGCCTACTGATGCTTATTCTTTGTAAGGCATCATTTTTCTTTCATGACTGTGCAATATCAAACACAACAAATTATTATGACTATTAGACTTAAATTCTTCACATTTATGCACTGGCAATAAGACTACTTGGTCATAAATAAGGGCTGATGATGACCCATCAATCTCAAAAGAACTTTATGAACTGACAAGCACAATACAGGATGTATCTGTTTTTGAGGTTGTTTAAAGAACACACAGGACACATATTCCCCAAATTCCTAAAGATGAACTTTACTTAGCCCTTGGTCTCTGAAATTAGACAGTTTTGTGAAGCCTCTGAGAGAGGTCTTGTACCATAAAAGACTGTTCTGAGTTCACACATTCAGGGACTTCTGAAGGAGCTTTGCTGATGCCAAGATCTTTCTAATATGACGATTTATAAGTTCACATTCCCATAAACTCATTTCTTGCATACAAGAATCATAGTTTCCAAGTAGCACTGACAACGCAAATGTACATATGCAGGTTTATGCACTAAAAATTTAACCGTTAGATTGGAAAGATGAATAGCCTCCATGAAACCTCAGTAGACATTCTATCAATATCTTTGTAACATCTGCACTGTAGAGCTCTATTACTGCTGCACATACTTTGTTTTCTTAACAATGTAGTGAATTTCTGTAACACTGTGTAAATGACAATATGAGTGTCATTCTGCATCAGAATAACAATTCAAATTTCTGACATCAGAGGAGTACAGTTACATTTGACATGGTAACTTCCTGCAGTCTGCCATGTGGTTGCTTTTAAAAAATCACCTGTACATTCTTTAAATAGTAACATTGACAACCACACATTGAGTACAAGGATTCTCTGTCAGTCCTCCTACTTAGTAACAATATAACAGACACAGGAGTTCTCTTAAAGAAGAAATCAGAGTGGTTTACCCCAGCTTTGTCACAAATTTTGGCATACAGAAATAACACAAACTGACTTTTGATGCTTTGTTTTACTACTCTGAGTATGTCAATTAACATACTGCAGGTTATCAGATGCTGGATTGTCTATGATATTATTTTATTGATTAGTATTACTGGGTTTTATGCTTGTTTTCAAAGCAGCACCATGTGTGTTTCTCGCATGAAGAAGCGCATATGCACAGATACGGAATTTGTGCACAACTTTTGTTATGGCCTCAGTGCTTAAATCAGGCATCATTTTAAAGTGTGCATGTTTTGTATATCTGAACAGGGTAAACTGACTGCCGTAGAACATTAGTGTCATTCTGGTTTTCTTAGCTGAATGGAAGTCCAGGCAATTTGCATTTCCGAAAGCCAATTTTTAATCTTTCTCATTGCAGCACATGCCCATTCAGCCGACCCCCATTTGGCTGTGGGGATTACTCCAGCTCAGTGCCTGAATGCCTTGGTTTTTATGAAGACAGGTACCAAAGACAGGAGATGATGTTTTCACCTCTGGGTGGGGGCTATTCTTTCAAGGAATACCGAGAAGAAAGTATTCGTGAGGACCACTGCAGCAGTGAGAGCCTTGAAGGAGTGTCCTGTCACAACAGGTGCAGTGAGGAGCGGTATTTAAGCCCCCTACCACAGCTGGACGTTGAAGCATTGGAGGAGGTTTTGTCAGTCACTTCATCTACCTCCAGCATCCACCTAGTCAATGTAACTGACAGTGATGAGGATGAACAAGTAAAGTTGTTGCAAGAATTGTAATTTTTAAAACAAATTATAATCCAGAGAAATATTATAGAGAGTTATTTTAAACATTTTCCCCAACACTGACTTTTCAGTCAGTGTGTTCAATGGAAAACCCATGTAGCTTGAGCAAGATGTACAGGTTGTTTTGAAGTAACTGATGATCTGTTTGTATTGTGAGAGGTCACACACATCTGTGGAGGTCAAAATCCTCTGGAGTTTCACCTGCTTCATCAGAACATTGTTTAGGCTCTGGCTCAGGAAAGCACTTACACCGTAATTCAGCTCTACTTATGGGATAATACTTTTTCCTGAGGAGAGCTGTGTTTAAGCATGTCCTTTTAATGCCAAAATAGGCACTTTGATGGTATTTGCCATAATTCTGTAGGTATTACTTTAGGAGTTTTAGCAGGTGAAATAGTTCTGGTTTATGGCCACAATGGAATTCTTGCTGCAGTGAAATACTATAAGGCCTGGAGAGTGAAGTTCAGAATGATTCTGCAGTGCTTTATATTTTTTCCTTGATGAGACAGTTTTAAGTTTAATGTGGTTAATTTTTATCTGTAGTCTGTGTTTCTGCTACAACTGCTGTATAACACAGGAAATTTACATCAGTTTCAGTAATATCTTGGTCTGCAGCCAGTTCCATCAATAAAACTGGGGTTGTCCAGAAGGTATTGTGAGGCATGGTTAGCACCCAAAGAGAGGAAAATGGGTGGGATCTGGCCCTGGGACTTACACTAGTGCTCTGTGACTTTAACACTGTAAAGAATTTTCCAAACAATACCCAATTCTTTGAAGAATACAAAAGCCCTTAATAGACAGAGTATCTGTGATGAACTCAAAGAGTAATGAAATTCAAAGTTTTTTTGACAAAATTTGTAATTTGTGTTACTTTTTTCCCCCTCCCATTTTGTGGAAGAGAGGGTATTTTTCTTCTGGGAATCCTGTTATTTTGCTGTTCTTATATTTGAATAAACTCACCTGAACAATGTAACCCTAGTGCTTCATTTTAAGACACGGATATTGAACTGACTGGGGCTGGGTAAATCATAATTCATGTAACTCACAGATTTATGGTGAAGCTAAGCTGCACGTGCCTAGAATGATGAGCTGAAGTCATTTTTTCAGACAATTTGGGCTACTAACACTTACGTATATGTGTGTGTATTTATATTTATAATTATGTATATCCAGCTACCACAAAAATATGGGAAGACCTGAAAGCTATGGATGGAGAAGCCCATGCTGGGCTGCCAGTGGATGAAAAAGAATGATTCAGAGGAAGCTGGGTTGAGCATCTCATGTACAACATCCTGGTTTTTATGGGTTATCACACTGGATCTGTTGGACATTAAGCATCTTGTCAAATCTGGGGCTTAGTCCCCCTGTATCCATTGAGGCTGTAAAGATAAAGACAGGTACAAATGAAATTTTCATATGCTTCAAAGGATAATCTTAAATCAGGGTAGGGTACACATCCTCTGGTTCTTTGCACTAGAAGTTTTCAGTCTCATATCAACATTTTTATGCCTTTCTGCTCTGTGGGCTCGTAACTCCATTTTCCAGGTCCTCTCAGTTGAGAACTATTGCATTTTGCAGTTAAAGAACACAAAAGCATGAGTAACCTACACATTACAACTGTGTTGTAAACAGCCCCCTGATCCCACTGCATCTGCAATGCAGATGAATCATTAAGAGGAAAGTCTTATAAATAGTAGAAAATGCCTGTTCATTTCTAAATTATCTTCTCACTGAAAGCTGAGCTGGCCTTCAGGAATGCATGTGAGCAAATGTACCACTTCCTACACAAGTATGTTTCAGGGTATAAAACAGCTGCTTGTGGGATTATTCTCTAGATCTAGCTTTCCTCTTCTCCCATTTTCCTTTCTATACACATGGAGTAGGATATAAGACATATTTCAATGCACCCAAATCTAGAATGGTTGCTTGCCATGGATAATACAAATTTACTTTCTCCTATGTGGTGGTGTCCAGCACTGTTTGAAGGGAGGTACCTCAGAGTTGCTCAGTTTTACCCTGTCCTTGTTGTGAACTCAGTGCTGATAGCTCAGTGAGCTTCAGTGGGTTGGAGGATTCAATGTTTGGTGTGAAGAATCCATCTGCTAAGGGGACCTTTGCTGTTTGTGTAGGAAAACACGGTGTTCTACCCTCAGTAGATATCTGTTCTGTTTAATACCACTAAGACCAGGAGAAGACAGATTTAACACATTCTGTATATATTAATGGGAAGAAAAAAAAAAATGTAAGGCTGATCCTTCCTTCCCTTCCAGCTAGAGCTGAAGTTCTGAATCGATCATACGGGATCTGTGCTGCAGGTCTATGGCAGTGGACCCAACCCTCAGCTGAGCTCTCTTTGAAGACTCTTATGTCTTGTCTAGAACAGGAGTGAAAGTTATACAAACGACCCACCCAAACCTGGCTTACTCTGAATCATTCCTTAGCACATTCTGGCATTCCCATAGTGGAATGGGTTTTGGCTCCCATTTCTAGGTAATTTTCAGCCCACCTTCAAATAGAGATTCCTGAAATGCTGCTGTTTCTCCTCTTGCAATGTGTGAAGTGGGTCACAGGCAAGGCCAGTCCCTTTGTGAGTGTGTGCTCTCCTTCAAACGTGCCTCATGGCAGGGTGGAGGGTACTTGAGACATGAGAGACATGTTCTTCTCTCTTACAAGAGAATCCTTTACTTCTTTCTCTGTTGTTTACCTTTATTTTAAACTAAAAATCACCTTGCATGATTCTCAGCTTGAAAAATCAGATGCAGAATTTCCAAAACAAAGTTTGTTTTCCTCCTGCTGCTGTATGTCTAAAGACATTCAGTAGTGCTTCACTGCCTGTGGCTATCCATTAGAAGAGACAACTTTCTTCTCCAAAGTTACTGGACAGTTTTATGGATCGGATGTTATTAAAAGTTGTTGCACAGTTATACTGGTTCCCCTTCTCTTACAATAAACTACTTCAGTATAATCACTATTGTGTTGGAAAAGTTTGCAGGCAGCTTGGGGAGGACTACAGTGCTTTACGTGCACGAATACAGTTGAAAAGATGAAATGTGTCTGCATACACAATCTTCTACCATTAAGTCCACTTGCTCATAGGAATGAAGCAAAAGTAGCAGCAGTGACCCACCCTTTCAAAAAGAGATAGTGCTTTGGGATTACTTCACTAACAGCACATCGAGACAAGCCCTTGTCCCATACCTGATCATCTTACAGCACTTCTCCCTGTTTGGCAAGACAGCTGCTCTAGGGCTCTTCAAAATATTCCTGCTGTCCTGAATGGGTGATGGAAAAACAAAGCTAAACAGAATATTCTGGGTCAGCTGAAGCTGTTCTTAACTGTTAAGACTCAGAATAAAGAAGTTCACTGTTAAATCACCAGTTCCATTTGTGGATTCACAGCCTTTCTCCTTTGATCATTTCACGTGATCCAAAGGAGAAAAATGTTCTGAAAATGGAAGATTTCACATTCTACTCAATTCAGCCAAAGATATAAATTTCTTTTATCAGTGCAAGTATCTGTAAAGCAGAGATTATGCAAGATAAAGTCTTCTACCTTCTCCTGCTTAGACTTTGATTCTTGGTAACATTTTCTCCAGTGTCAGCAGGAATATTTTCAGAGTAGTTTAACAACAGAGTTTTTACATGTCCAGGTCATTCTATGCATAAGTCTGTTTCTTGAACAGGCATTCTCCTCTGTAGGCCTCTCTACTTCCTTCTAGGTGGCCAACTCCTAATTTACTATAAACATGCTAGAAAAATCATCACCTTTTGCTTTCCAGCTAATGACAACAGTGTTAAATCATCTTGCCAACTGTGGAGAAAGTGCAGAAACCCTGCTGCAAAAGCATTCTCATCTGCTTTTCCCTGGGGAAAAAAATTGAAACACCTAATTGTCTAGTCTGCTGACAGACGACATGTACCAACCCTTGCTCTGGTGCTGCATGGAGGCTGCTGCTAACAGGTATGTCCATCCATTGATCACAGGGGCTGTTACTGATAAGGGAACAGAGCACAGACTTCCATATGCCCAGATGATACTTTTAATCAGGCAGTTGGGATCCTGGAGGAAATGAGTCTGAGTCTGCGTAATTCCTAGATAACTGAAAGCCTGACCTTGCTCTGTGAATCAGGCAAAGGCCCCATTGACTCTGGTAAGAGCTTTTTGAAGAGATGGGTACAGGCAGGATCTGACTCATCCTTTGCCAGAGGCAGGTAGTGTTACAGCATCTAAGCACTGTTAATAAAGACAGAGTATCCTGATTTTTTTTCATGCAACTATGTCTCAGTAATGCAATACATATATAGAGAGTAAACTATATATAACAACTGCACAGTCTGTCGCTATATTTTTATAGAGGGAGTTTCTGGTGGTTATAAATTAAGATATCAATTCTCACTGAGATCCAAAGTTAAAAATGTCACTATATAAAAAATGCAAATATTGCATGTATTTCATTTTTATGATACTCAAATGCTGACAAAAATCTCAAGCAGCTAGTTTTTGGCCTAAGTATTTTAGCAATCTTAAAATAAGGCTCCTTCTATTCTATGCTTTTGTTGAGCTGATCTTCTATTAGAAAAATATATGGAGCAGTCCCTGGCAAGATTTGTTGTACTGAGATCTGTGAAAATCTTTCCATGCAAATATACACATTCCTCAACAAAGTATATTGGTTTTCCTTTGGGCAGACAGAAATTTTATGCGGGAATGAAAGCAGAATAGCTAAATTTGTGTCTAAATTTGGCTTGCATTTTTACTTATTTATAAGAAAAATATCAACAATAGTGCCATTGTTTTCTATATTCCAGGCAGCTTTAAATAGATGGGAGTTCACAAAAATTTCAAGGTTTCCCTTCAAGATACTCCACATGATTAGAAAAGGGCTGAAATCTGGTCCTTTGATTTTTGCCGTTGGAAATAACATGATTTAGTCATGTGATAAAAAATTGTTACATGTCTATGGGTCAGCTAAAATGTCATTTATAGCCTGCTCACCCTGATGGTTCCCTCTAAGTGTCTCCAAGATGTCCTAGCGTTCTTCTACCTGGGTGATATCAGGAATAAACTGACCTTCACAAGATTGCAAAGGTTCAGTGTGTGAAGTGCTAGAGGCAAGAGGGGACATATATGAAAGTCATAAACCAAAAAGGCAGCTGCAAGTGGAAACAGTCACATTTCCTTTGGGCCTAGTGTCAGAAGTCAGCAAAGACTTTCAGTAAAAGAGAACACAGTGGTTTCATCAGCATAAATAAACCTCTGGACAAGAGACAAAATCATTACTATTATTTAGCAAACCCTTATTCTAAATTGAGTATTAATGTCCTCTTGAACAAATTTACCACTACACTCTGAAATGTAGCCAGGCTCAAATTCTCCCCATTTCTTAAGTTGATTTCCTGGTGGTCCACCTACACAGGCACTTTAAAGTATAGAGATGAATGGAAAGCGGTGTACAGATCACGTGGCTCAATGGCTGAAGAGTATGACTAAGAGGTAATGCCTTCTCCTGCCACTCTGAGCCAATCCCATAAAAACACGCCAGTCCACTCTCGCAGCCTTGCTGTGGTGGCTGCAGGTGAGCTGGCCCATAGTCACAGCAGAAATAATCTGCATAAGGGAAGGTAGTTTCTTTTCACAAGCTCAGCATGTGCAAGGAGCACCTACAGCACTGTGGAGCTCAGATGTATGCAGCAGGTGATATCAGCACAGCCCCCCTAACTTGGATTCTCCTCTCCTGGTGCAGTCCTGAGCCACACCAGCTAACTCAGGACCCACTTTATCCTGTGGTCATCCCCCTGAGGGGCAGAAAACTAGCAAAGAGATGATGTGTGGAAGTAGAACCCACAGGTTAGCCCTGAAGGATGCAGAAGACAAGATGTTCCTTTGGGAGACTCATGTAAGTGAGTGGACATCCCTGAAGGACAGACAGCACAGGGAAGATAAGCTGTAGATGCTCCAATCTCCAAAAGGAGATTGGCAGTTGATATTTTCACTTCTGCCCATTTATATGGGCACAACAAATTTCACTCTATATTCCTTCAGCTGTCCAGGGGCAATACATTTCCAAGGAGCAGAGGGATTTAGAGTACCCCTGGAAACATGGGTTCAGCAATGACTGGTTCGATAGAATTACATACACAGACAACAAAAATAAACAACTAAAGCCATTTCCCAGCTTCTGCAGGAGCCTCTTGACAATGCTTTGGCTGCTGCCCTCCACCACGTTCCCCACTTTGCTAGTTTTTGAGGCACAACGGATATCGGTGCTGGCGGAAGAGCTGGGCTGGGTAGGTAGGTAGGTAGGTAGGTAGGTAGGTAGGTAGGTAGGTTTTCCAGAGTCCCAGTGCGGCAGGCTTCCCCCTCCCCCGGGTTGCTGGAAGGACAACCCCATGCCACAGGGTAGAGCCGCTATTGCACGAGGAGTGCATCCCCGGGGTGCTACTCGGGGTGGAGTGGAGAAAGAAGAGGAGGAGACACACTATTAGGCAGGGGGGCTGCAGGGGCGGATTATCGGGCCGGTGGTGGGAGGAGAAAGCTGCGCCGGGCGGTTTTATATGGCGGGCGGCGAAAGCGGCGAAGCGCCGTGTCCTGCCCGGAGCCATGCGGGGCCGGGGGCTGCTCTGCGGCATCGCCCTCTCGCTGCTGTTGCGGCCGCCGCCCCGTGAGTGCGGGGTGCTCGGCCGGGAGGGGTGCTGCGCCGGCCACTCCCCACGCTGCACATGTGCCTCTGGCTGCATGAGCCCCGGGGGAGAGGGGTGGGGGGGTGTTTGCGGGGGGGAATTCTCTTGTTCCCCCTGCAGCCAGGGTAGAGCTCTCCCCCGCCGTGTTCTTTGACTCCCGGGGGTGCGCATTTGGTTCGGGGTCGTA